>CATIWR010034417.1:0-24442 GCA_949677035.1 Omphalea diandra
CTTGGTTAACTCAATCTAATATGTAATGTCCTAACGAACTAATTTTATTGTTCAAGAATGAAACATACATTGTTTCTAACTATGAATCTATGTTCTATTTGTATTTTTGAGAAGTTAACTTTCTGTTGGGACTTGAGATTGAATAGGAACATCCATAAGTTTAAATGCCTTTTCAGAAAACCTTCTTTCAACTGATTAATGTTTCTTGCTTTTGGAAAATAGAGTTCTTATTTAGAAATATGGATCTGACATTAGTTTCATCAATTAATTATTGAGCTACTTATAAATGTAGATGATTAGGTGAGTATCTAGTTATTTTCAGTTACTTACAAGTATTGAATTTCGAGGACGTTCTTTATAAGAGGGGAAGAAATGTAACATCTCTATCCATATTCATTGGCATTATCACATGAACATATTCATTGCATAAATGATATGAAATCCCATATGAACATATGCATTGGATAAATGATCATTTAGTCATGAGATTTGTAGAAGCATGATAATGACACTTGCATCGTTATATTTAGGACACTTGAACATATATGTAATGTTTGTATAGTTGCATGGAAAATTGTCTTATGTTGTGTGCATGTTATAACATCATAGATAATGGTGTTATAAAGCTTATTTAAGAGTATAAGGAGCATTTAGGGATTAAGAGATGGATGAAGGTGCTTAAGGAGTGAAGAAAAGGGACTAAAAGAGGAAAAGTGACCTTCCAACCAATGGAAATGAAGTACCATGATTTTATATTATTACAATAAGTTTATATCTGCTAATTAGGGAAGAATTGAGGGGTAAGTCAGGAGGTATTGTAGAAAGAGAGTGAGAGAGTGCTAAGAAGAAGAAGAAAAAGAAGAAGAAGAGAGGGAAAAGAGTGAGCTGCCTAAGTTTTTATGTAACATCCCTATCCCTATTTATTGGCATTATCACATGAATATATTCATTGCACAAATGATATGAATTCACATATGAGCATATGCACTATATCAAATGATATGAAATCTCACATGAACATATGCATAGGATAAATAATCATTTAGACATGTGAATTGTAAAAACACGACAATGACAATTGCACTGTTGCATTTGGGATGCTTGAACATATATGCAGTGCTTGCATAGTTATATGACAAATTATTTCATGTTTTGTGCTTATTATAGCATCATAAATAATGGTGTTTGAGAGCTCATCTAAAAGTATAAACAACATCTAGAAATTAGAGGATGGATGAAGGTGATGAAGGAATGAAGAAAAGAGACTAAAAGCAAAACTATTTAACTTTCAACCAATAGGAACAAGCCACCAATCTTTTGTCCTATTAGAGTAAGAATACAAATTATAATTATCTGCCATTATGGGCTGGTAAAAGAGGAGATAAGTTCAAAATACACCAGATGAAAGAGAGAGAGAGCTAAGGAAGAAAGAAAGGAAGAAGAAGAATAAGAAGAAGGAGAGGAAAAAGTGTGGGCTGCCTAAGGTTTCTAATTCTAGGACAATAGGTAAGTAATTTATCCTCTTCTCAACTGAAATTAACCTCTCATGACATGTTAATCATGCATGGTTAGTGAGAATAATGCAGTAATTGATGTAGAGCTCTTGGATGGAAGTTGTAATCCAAGAGAACAGTAGTTGATTCTGTTGATTTTGTTGTTAGAGCTGAATTTTTCACCCAAGATTTCATAACCCTAGAACAGGAATTAGGGAAGGTGCCAAACATGAAAGTTGTAGCCTTATGTCTCATATAAATGCATATGAAACAGTTTTACTTGATTCTATGTGCGTGAAGAGATATGGCTCCTTCATTAGGACTGGTTCAAAAATGAACCGAGATGATCTCAATCTTCTGTTTTATTATATTTTGATGACTTTATATTCTGATTTTGATAGAGTGAAAAACATGAAACTTGTAGGGTTATATTCCCTCTAAATACCTATTAATCATTTTTGATTGATTTTCTGTGTGGAAAGAGATATGGCTCATTGATTGGGATTGACTTTGTACCCGGATGACACACCATCTTTCTTTTAATTTGGTTTTCCAAGAATTTGATGACCTTAGACTCAGATCTATTTATGTTTGATCTACATACCTGCGAAATATTGTTGCTAAATCCAGCATGGTTGCTGAGATATTGTCCCTTTATCATGACTGGTTGTCAACATGTTATGAACCTACTTGCCCCGAGATTGGTCCTTTGTTTTGGTGACTTTATAGATTGAACTGGATAATGAGTAAAACATGAAAAATGTTCATTTATATGTTTTGTAACTGATGGAAGTATATTATTGCAATTGGATTGGTACAATTTGAGATATGCCCAAGAATGTAAGACCTACTCAGATTGAGATGACATTGCAACAGGGCAAAACTTAAAAATTTGCCACATTTTATGTGTATCTGATATTAGCTTGAAATTTGAATATGTTGTCCCATTATATGTCTAGTTTATTTAAAAAAATAATTAAGCCATTTAGATAAGTATATCGAGAGTTATTGTTGTGAATGTGTAGCCAGTTCAGGCTGCCATACAAGGAAAATATGTATAAACACTAGGTATACTTGCGTGAATCATGCCATAACTGCATACCAAGTATTCATAATCATTTTGATATACTTATACCCACGTAGGTATCAAATGTTTAGATCTCAATACTCTGAAGAAGCCCTACCATAAAGGTTGGTCACATCAAAAGGTGAGTAGAAACAATAATTGGATTCAATGTGTGTGAGTAGAAACAATAATTAGATTCAATGTGTGTGAGTAGAAATAATAATTGGATTCAATGTGGGTGAGTAAAAACCATAATTGGATTCAATGGGCGTATGTGATAATTGTATGATATGATTATGTTATATTACATGTATATATGATTGAATTGTTACATGTTACATGAAAATATAAGTCAAGTGAGAATGATTGAATTGTTACATGTTACATGGGAATAATATGATTACGTTCTATTACATGTATATATGATTGAATTGTTACATGTTACATGGGAATACAGGCCAAGTGAGAATTAAATGCTCTTAACGAATACTTTGCATAGCATTTGTGAATAAGCACTTGCATATGGAACTAAAAGGGGAGTTGTGATCGACTTGTCAAACACTTGCAAATTACAGGAAGATGGACCAATAGGTCCCAAATCATATGTTACATGAATCACATGAATATCCCGAGAGCAATGTTTGCCTTGCTCGGTCACGACAAAAACAAAACTATTGCATTTGCACTTGCATAGTCAATTATTATACTTGCAATGTATCTTGATGATATTTGATTATGGATTATGCCATGAGAATTTGATTATTGTTTTTATTCAATGAGTCACGACTCATCAAATCGCAATTATTTTTCAGACACTGAAGCATAGACTTTAGACACTTTGGTACATAAAGTTTTGCATAGAGACACATGGAACACAGGTCGTCAGTTGAATTCCAACTCTCTCCTTACGTCATGTACATACATTTGATTGGAACTCGTTATGGTCTGGTCCTTACATTAGTTAACACATGTGTACATTAAATACATATGGGATTATATATGTATGATGAGTAAACATTAACATGAAATGCCATGATTTGCAACTGAAGATGATAGTTACAGTTAGTGGTATCAGAGGATTCAAGCATACGCGGGGCAAAAGTGCAAATCCCGGTGTGTATGACATCGCGGGGCCGACGGGCGAATCCCGAATGCTGAGTACTCTGATAGGTGCAGATTGTAGCATTACAGATTATGGACATGAATAGTATGAGTTTTGTAAATGAACATGGTCGTTACAGTTAGTGGTATTAGAGCAAATATGAACATAGTTGTTACATTTATTGGTATCAGAGGAAATATGAATACGGTCGTTACATAAACACCATATGTAATAGGTTATAGTGTGAGCCTGTTAAAACACTAAGAGAGGTTGTTGTGTGAGCCCGTTAAAACACAAGTTGTAAAGGTTGTTGTGTGAGCCTAAAAACACAAGTTGTTGAGGTTGTTGTGTGAGCCTTCAAAACACAAGTGTAAAAGTTTAGTGTAAGATTGAAAACACCTTTGAAAGATAGTGGAATACCCAATTTCGAAGAATTAAGGAGTGGATGTAGGGTCGATTACACCCGAACCACTATAAATCTTGTGTTTCCTCTTATCTCATTTCTTCTCTCTCTTTCTAATTTTAATTTTTATACACCAATCAACCCCCCCTTCTTTGTGCCTAGGGCCAACAGAGATGAAGATTTAGAAGTGGAGGAATTTAAAAAATCCAACTAAGTAGGAGGCCAAAGTAAGAAGAGATGAAGAGAAAAACCTCACATAATAGTCATGCCATGCAAAAAGACATAGGAACTCCCATTAAGTCTAGAAGCTAAAGATATCAATGAAGATTGCTAAGTAGGAGTGATTCAATAAAATCACTAAGGAAGGGTGGCTCTAAACATGATATCTTTTAACACTTCCTTTTGTCATTTTTAATAATTTGAGTTCTAATTTACTCTTTTTTGTCCTCTATTATTATGACATTTTTTTAGCCTAAGTAGAATGAGAAAAAAGTCAATAGTGGAGAAGGTACACTCCTAGTCTTATAAAGCAAAGAAAGATGGATGGAATGAGAAGGAAGAGAGTCAACCGTCGCTAGAGATGAAACCAAGAAAGGTGGAGCAAGAAGAAATGGAATGAAATGACAGGAAAGGAAAAAGAGTATAAAAAAGCCATCATAGCTCCATCTAAACACTCGTGGAAGAGAAAGGGCAATTAACTTGCTATGAAGAGTAAGACATTGAGTATAAGCAACATAATTAACCCAATCATGCACCACTCGAGGCCCTTAAAAAGATAATGGTTGACTTCCACTATAAGATGGAAGAGAGGATTGCCGAGAAGGTGAACAAACACATCATTAAGATTTTGAAAAGAGGGGAGACCTCTATTAATAAAACTGACAATGGGAAAAGACTAATGAAGGAATCCTAACCTGTGGTGATTGATGATGATCTATTTGGGATGAAAGACTATCATGAGAGCAAGCTTGCTAGAAAAGTGGGAAGTACTACTATTGTTCTAGATAAAGCTATGGAGAGTAAGAAGGGAAGCACTCGATTTGATGACTTTGCCAAATAATTAGAGAAAATACAAAAGGCTTTGGGTGTTAAAGGTTTGGAGAAGGGTACAAACATTGAGAAATTATTTGCTCACAAAACTTTGAGACTTCAAACTAATTTTCGTATGCCTAAGCTCCCAATGTTCATAGGAACCCATAATATAAAGAACCATGTCTACTTGCGTATGATAGTCATCAAGGTATCTAGGGTCTTGGTGAAAACTATGTTAGAGCTCTTTGAATTGTGAATAGAAAGGTCCACAAAGACGTGGTGTTTCAACTAGCCAAAGATCATCAAAGAAGATTAGAAGGAACTGACAAAATCTTTTTGAGAGGCATTACGCTTGTAATTTAAATATAGAGGTCACATTGTAGGACTTGGAGTCATTGAAGAAGAAAGTTGGTGAAAGCTTCAATGACTATATTAGGAGGAAAAAAGAGATAATGTCAAAGGCAACCATAAGGCCTAAAAGGATAGAGTAAGTCAGGATGATTATAAAATGGCTATGCCTAGAACTGGCAACCAGAATCAAAGGAATGGTGGTCTATAACTTTAAGGACCTTCAAGAAGTAGGTTTTATAGGTTGAAGAGTTAGAATATAAGTCGAGAAGATAATAAAGGGGAAGAAGAAGCGCATCATCTTAGCCTCAAGCCAAAGGGAACAAGATGACAAATGTCAATGTAGTAAGGATGCCAAGACAGTTCATAGATTTAGGGATGCCTTTGTCTAAGACTTTTAAGTAATTGTAGAAGAAGGGAGTGTTAAAGTCCCTAGAATTGAGCTACCTCTTAATTCACTACTTACAGGATATGACGCCATTGCCTATTATGCTTTTCATCAAGAAGCATGTAATAACATCAATAACTACCATAGACTGAGATAAAACATTCAACATTTCATTAATAACAAGATGATTATTTCACCAAATTTTAGAAGGCTCAGCATCCGAGGGAACCCTTTCCTAAAATATCATAATGTTCCTCCCTTAAATTATGGGACATTTATGATAAATTGTAGAATTCTCGAAGAAGTTATTATTGCTACTATCAAAGAGGTTTCAAAGGAGGATGTAGTTGCTTGCACTATTAACCCCAATGAAAGCTTGGATAAGGAGACAAATGTGGTACGAAGGAAGATAATGATTTAGCTATGTGAGAAGAGTGATAAAGAGAAAGAAATTAGACAAGTGAGCCATATAACTCGAAGTGGAAAGTACTACCTTGACAATGAGATCCCTAAGAAATCAAGGGTTAAGAAGAGGGTGGATGAACTTGTTGTGAAGAAGAGAGAGGATGAAAATCCTATTGTGAAATAGTTGAAGAAGGTGCCAACCTAGATAAGTGTGTGGGAGTTGTTCATTACCTCTCAAGAACATAAGAAAACCATGGTTGACACTTTATCTTGCCTATAATTTCTAACAAAGCCACTCTAAAGATGTCATTACATTGGTGGCTCATAAAGGTAAAATCACTTTCTCGATTGAGGATTTTCCACCAAAAGGAAGGGATCATAATTTGGCCCTATTCATTTAACTATAGGTGAAGGGAAGGCATATTCTATGTGTGATGGTTGATTATGGTTCTAGGATTAACATATGCCCATTAAAGTTGTTGCATAGGTTTGGATTGTCTGAGAAAGATTTGAATGCTTTTGATAGTGTCATTCAGGCCTATGATGATAGTAGGAGGCCAACTTAAGTATGTTCAAAATCCTGGTCAAAACAAGTATAGTGGAGACAATGGTGGAATTTATAGTCTTGGATATCCTAATAAACTCCTTGCTTTTATTAGGAAGACATGGTATCACCCACTGGGTGGTATACCTTCCACTGTTCACCAAAAAGTTAAGATTCCTTATGAAGGAGAGATTATGACCATCTATGTAGACGTTTGAAAAATTATATCAATTTTAAGTATGACAACCCTATCATGAAATAGTGTCAGAATAAGGGCATTAGGAGAATAGGTAACCAACTTAAGGAATAAGCTCATGTCAAGATTGAAAACCTAATGAACCACTAAGAAAAGTGAAGCATATAAAACACCATTAAGCTTGATCATCCTGTATCCTTTTAGTGTTCTTAAAGCACATGAGCAACTTATTCATTTTGATTTGATTGTTTATCACATAGCATTACTTTTTAAACTTATGCGAAAGGAGGAACCTAATAAGAAAATAAAAAGTGAAACCAAGAAGAAAGCTTAAATGAAATTCTAGGAATCAAAAAGAGAAAAGCTAAAAGACAAAACTAAAGAGAAATCAAAGAAGGCAAAATAAGAGAGTAAAATGAAAGAGTTGAGACAAAGAGAGAAAAGCTAGAGAGTGAAAAAAAAAAGTGAGTAAGCTAAGAGATACTGAAAGAATGAGGCCAAAGTGCAAATGGAGAAAACTAAGAGCAATACTATTAAGGCAAAATGAAGAGAATTAAGAGCTATATCGAAAGGCAAAATTAGGAGAATTAAAAGCAATGCCAGAAGGCACAATGAAAAGAACTAAGAGAGATGACAAAGGATAGAAAAAAACAAGAACACAAGAGAAATGCCAAAGGGTAGAAATGAGAATGCTAAGGTAGAGGCTTATGAATAGAGGAAGATATTTGACCTTGGTATTTGGTAGAGGGTTGCCAAGAAGTTTAGTACTTTCCAAAGGTCTACTAAGAAGATCAACTCTAGTACTTGCTAGAGGGCTACTGGTAAAGAATATTTGACCTTAGTGCTCATTAGAAGGTTGCCAAGAAACTTAGTACCTACTAGAGGGTTGCTAAGAAGATCAACTCCAGTACTAGCTAGAGGGTTATTGAAGGAGAATATTTGACTTTGGTACTTGCTAAAAGGCTACCAAGAAGCTTAGTACTTGCTAGAGGGCTACTGAAGGAGAACATTTAACCTTGGTACTTGCTAAAAGGCTGTCAAGAATCTTAGTACCTATTTGAGAGTTGCTAAGAAGATCAACTCTAGTACTTGCTAGAGGGCTGAAGGAGGAGAATATTTAACTTTGGTACTTACTAGAGGGCTGCCAAAAAGCTTAGTACTTTTTGGAAGGCTGCTAAGGAGATTAACACTAGTATTTGCTAGAGGGCTATTAGAAAGCGAAATTTAACCTTGGTTCTTACTAAAGGGTTACCAAGAAGTTTTGTACTTGCTCGAGAAGCCTTAAGAAAATTTATCCTTTTGTATCCTTTATCTAGTGATCAAGTTTATAACTATTGGATTTTTATACCTTGTCTAATAGTCATTTCTCAAATGTTGTTTTCCATGTCGCACAAAGTAGGGGCAAACTATATGCATTAGATTTTAGACCTTTGGAAGAAAAGCTTAATGATAAAAATCAATGAATATTTTCCATACAATGCAAAGGAAATTGCCAAAGAAAGAAATGAAATGCTTTAGGATACCTTAGAGAAACCCAAGGTCAAGCTTAGGACCAAACTTAAAACCAAGCCCAAAAGGTTAACGGGTTATACAACCCATCAAATAGGGTTGTACAACCCATAAGTCAAAGTTGTACAACAATGCCTGGGGTTATACAACCTCCTCTAAAACCTTAACTTTGAGAACCTTTTTGAATTGGTCCCCCCTATAAACCCTAGAGTTGTACTACCCTAACAGATGGATGTATAACCCATATTTGATTGTACAACCTATGCGCAAACCCTAATTCTAAAAGATTCATCTCCCTCTCTATGATTGGACACATCCATAGTGCAACCATAACCATTTATGGCCATGCTATGAATGTATGATCCTTACTCACTCTTTGATGTTTGAATATGGATGATAATGCATTTTTTTATCTATTAAAATTCATTATATGATAATCTATTTAAGATTAAATGGGCCTTCTAATTGACTTAGAATAGGTTCAGGTTTTTCCTTCTCCAAATTCTTGTCCCAACCAAAGTTAAGTAATGACTCCATATTTCTTATGGATGGTACCAACATATTATCCCACATTTGGTCCCTTGAATGACTAACATTTTGGACCTGAGGCTTTAAAGTCATGCAAGGCCTAAAAGAATCCTCCATTGATCTAAAAATGCACTACACCATAGGGTCATCACCAATATGAAGACCCTCATCCTTTCATTCCCCCATTGGTCAATAAAAGGAGGGAGTCACAAACAAGATTCCACTAGTTTGAGTGGAGTCGCAAAACCTTGAGGTACTCACAGTGGTGACTTCATTAGGGACCCAAAATTGACTTCACATTTAATCTATGGTTCACTTTTAATATTTTAAACTTGTTAATAAGTTAGTCCATTGCATTCATGTAGCATATACTCTTTACCATATGCACTAGATGCCCTTTGATTAACTGATGGCTCTCTAAACTTGAGATTTAAGTTCCATTCAGGCTTAGAAGATTGTGAAGAGGACTTATCACTCATGAGCCTAGTACCTAATGGTATATTGAATAGGGGATCACGACAACTGTTCTCCAAGCTTATAGAAGCCATCAATTGTAATAATCCTATCGACCATTAGGTGAATCTAAAAGCCAATAGAACCATATAATACCTCACCCTTATTGTTTGCATTTTTTTCCTTGAAGGACAGTGAAAGTCTTCGAAAAACATGGTTAGATATCCTTAATGTAAGCATAAATGTTACCCTACCTTCTTGATGTAATTGTTCCCCATATGTAAATACTTATGTATTTTCCCTTTCCCTGTCATGTAAAAACTTTCTATGGGCATCCATTTCTCTTTAAAGGAATTTTTGCCCTTTGTTTGTACATATTTTTGCATGTGATGTAAAGAGTTCTTCCTTTTTAGTACCTTTATATATATGCTCTTTTAAGGCTTTGATCTTTTGCAAAATGATTTGTGCATAACATACATACATGCATCATTTACCTGTTCATGCATCATACTAAGAACCCTTATCTTATAGCCTTCATAGCTCTATACAAACTCTCATGTAAGAGAAGAGGCAACTAACTCATTAGGAAAAGTAAGATGCCAAGTTTAAGTCAAAATGTTGGTCCAATCATGGAACCAAATATAACACCCAAGGCTTTGAAAAGGTTGATGACAACTTCAAGTATAAGATGGAAGAAAAGATTACTGAAGAAGTGAATAAATGGGTTAATGAGATCCTAAACAAAGATGACACATCTACCAATAGAGTTAACAAAGGAAAAGCACCTATGGAAGCCCCTTAGCCTATGGTGATTGATGATGATCTATTTAGGTAGAAGGAATACCATGAGAGTTATTAAGGAAATGGGTAGAGCTATAGTCATTCCCGATAAGGCTATGGATAGTGAGAAAGAGAATTTCTCAATTTGGTGATTTTACTAAACAATGAGAGAAGATACAAAAGTCTTTCGCTGCTAAAGGTTTGGAGAAGGGAATAGACATTGAAGAGTTGCTTGCCTACAGACCTAAGAAACTACCAACTAATTTTTGCATGCATGGGCTACCTAAGTTCACAAGAACCTATAATATGAAGAACCATGTTTGATCATACGTCCTAGTCATAAAGGTGTCTAGGGTACCGACTGATACCATGTTAGAGCTTTTTAAGTTGTCATTGGAAGGGTCTGTTAATAAATGATACTTTAATTAGCTAAAGACTGTCAGAGAATATTAGAAGGAGCTAATAAAAACTTTTAAGAGAAACTATGCTCATAATTCAGATTTAGAAGTCACATTTAGGACTTAGAATCTTTGAAGCAAAAGATTAGTAAGAGCTTTAATCATTATATCAAAAGGTAGAAGAAGATGACTTAAGAGGTGACCACGAGGCCTATAGAGAAAGAATAGGTCAGAATGATTATAAAAGGGGCTCTGCCTAGCATTGGCACTAAAATCAAAGAGATGTTGGTTATGAATTTTAAAGAGCTTTGAAAAGTAAGCTTGCAAGCTAAAAAATTGAAATCTTAGTCAATGGGACAGTTTCATGGAAGGAGAAGCACCCCGACTCAGCTTCAGGTTGAAAGGAACAAGATCATATATGTGAACGCCATAAGGACATTGAGATAGTTACTAATTTAGGGATACCTCTATCTAAGGCATTTGAGAGGTTATAGAAGAAGGAAGTGTTGAAGCCTTTAACACCAAGGCCATCACCTAACCCAATACTTGGGGGTATGATGCTAATGCTTACTACACTTTCCATTGAGAAGCAAGTCACAACATCGATGACTGCTACGTACTAAGGAATGCGATTAATGAACTCGTTGACAATAAGACAATAATTTAACCAATTTCTATAAGGCCCAACATTTGAGGGAATCCTTTTACAAACAATTGTAATGTTCCTCACCAAAGTTAAGGGACATTTATGATAGATTTTGGAATTCTTTAAAAAGTTGTTATTGCTACTGTCAATAAGGTTGAAAGGGAGACTCTAGGTGTTTGCAGTATTAATCCCTATGAAAGTTAATGCAAACTGGGTTTCAAAGTTCCCAATTCATATGCTAAGTTTCAGGAATTTCCTAAGATGATCAAGAATAAAGTAAAGATTCAATCTTTAAATCCCAATTAGACCTCTAGAAAACCTATTTCTAGCAACCAAGGTTATAAAAATTTAAAGTTTGTTAACTCAAATCCCTAAATTGACAAAGCAATTCAAATATTATAATTAATTAATTTATGGATTACTAAGCCTTCAACAAGTCCTTTTAAGAACTCAAAAATAAAATAAAGCTCACTAAAACTTTTAATTATTAAAAAAAAAACTACTTACAAACTCATTTTTAGAGCCTTTTGTAAGTTTACAAAGCTTAAACTGGTAGAAACCCTAATAGAAGATGGAAAAGAATCTTCCTATGATATTTCTAAACATAATAGGACTTGTATTCCTTCGTAAATACTAGTTTCTTCCTAAAAATAACTAATTAATCTTTTTATAATGAAATAAGAACAATATTAAAGCCTTATGATTAACTAATAAAGAATTTGATATTATAAAAATTTTGTGTCAAAAATTGCACGAAGTCGCATGGCCATATGCACGGCTATGCCACCATATTATGCTAAAGGACTGCAAAGACACATGAACATATGAATGGCCATGCTGCAACTTTCTACTATAAATGTTTACTTAACTTCGATGACACATTATAATATGCATGGTTGTGCTTCAACATTTTGCATCAATTTTTTCTCTCCATGAATTAGGCTCCATTTGAACTAAGCTAAGCACTCCTCTTGAAGACTCCTTTCCTTTTGCATTTGGTCTTCACACAATCCATTATCTTCTTGAGCTAATATTTTTATAATTTCCCTTTGCATGAAAGCTCTAAGTGCATCGTTAAACTTCTTGAACTTTCCTCTTATGATTAGACATTGAACTTGAATTGGATCCTTTGTATCCTTGCCTAAACTATTTGCATCATTCCTTTATTCCTTAAGAGGATTGTCCTATTTTCAAAGCCTTCATCAAAGTTAAAAGGAGATAAATTAGCATCATTAAAAGTAGCACTAATTTTATATCACCATTATTATTAACCTTTTCTAAAACTTGAAAAGGCCCATCTCTTCTAGGATTAAGCTTACCTTTCCTAAGATCAGGAAATCTTTCTTTTCTAAAGTGTGCCTAAACCCAATAACCCAGTTCAAATACAACTTTAACTTTTAGTAACTTATTCACTCCTATTTTTGTATACTAAAATGCACCTTTCATGCAATTTCTTAACATATTTGACCTTATTTTTACCTTCCACATCAACAAGCAAATTAAAAGGAATAGGGGTTAAATCTAATGGACATAATGGTTTAAAGCCATAAATAATCTCAAAAGGACAATAGTGTGCAGAAGAATGTACACTCTTATTATATGCAAACTTTATGTGTGGTAAACACTCTTTTCATGATTTGAAGTTCTTTTTAATCAAACTCTCAAAAGTTGCCCTAAAGTCCTATGTATAACTTTAGTTTGACCATTAGTTTATGGGTAACAAGTAGTAGAAAATAACAATTTAGTTCCTAACTTTTCCCATAAAGTTTTCCAAAAAAAAAGCTAAAAAATTTAGTATTCATATTACTTACAATAAATGTAGGCATACCATGCAATCTTATAATTTCTTTGAAAAACAAATTTATTTTGTTAATGGCATCATCTGTTTTATGACATGCAATAAAGTGTGCCCTTTTAGAAAATCAGTCAACAACCATAATGATAGAATCATTACCTTATTTAGATTATGGTAAACCCAATACAAAATCCATAA
Organism: Omphalea diandra; assembly: GCA_949677035.1. NCBI lineage: Eukaryota > Viridiplantae > Streptophyta > Magnoliopsida > Malpighiales > Euphorbiaceae > Omphalea > Omphalea diandra. The sequence continues at coordinate 13,285 of CATIWR010034417.1, forward strand.
ATATATCAACCTAAGGTAAACTAGGAATGTGTAAAGACATATAAAGACCATATGGCTTAGACGTAGGTTTAGCGTGTTTGCATGCAACACATCTTTCATAAATTCTTTGAACATAAAGCTTTATATTTGTCCAATAAAAGTGTTCATGGAAAATATCTAAGGTCTTTTGGACTCCAAAGTGTTGCATAAGTACACCACTGTGGGCTTCCCTAATTAATAGCTCATACAAAGAACTATTAGGCACACAAAGCTTATTATCTTTTAACAAATATCCATTATGCCTAAAGAACTTCTCATAAGCTCTTTTTTCACATTTTGCAAAATAGAAACCAAAATCAAGATCTTTATCATACAGCTTTTTGATATACTCAAAACTAGACAGTTTAGAATCAACAATAGAGATGAGAGTATGCCTTCTTGATAATGTATTAGCTACTATGTTTTCCTTACCTTATTGATACCTTCTAACATATGGAAAAGACTCAATGAACTTACTCTACTTAGCATGTCTTTCAATCAACTTTTGTTGCTCTTTAATGTATTTCAAAGACCCATGGTCAATATGAATCATAAACTCCTTATGCTAAAGACAATGTTTCCATGTTTGCAAAACCATAACCAATGCATACATCTCATTGTCATAGGTTGGATATTTTAAAGTAGGCCCACTAAGCTTTTCATGAAAAAATGTAATTACCCTTTCTTTTTGCATTAAAACTACACCAATGCTTACATTTGATGCATCACATTCAATTTCAAAAGTATTAACAAAGTTAGGTAAAGATATTAAAGGTGCACTATTTAACATAGATTTCAATAAGTCAAAAACATGTTGTTGCACCGCCCCCTATTTAAAACCAACACTTTTTTTATAATCTCAATTAAGGGGGGTTGCAATAGTGATAAAATCCTTTATAAGCCTCCTATAAAAACTTGACAAGCCATGAAAAGACCTTACCCCACTTGCACTTGTAGGATTTGGCCAAGCCTTAATGCACTTACCTTTTCTTCATTTACTTCAATGACATCTTTGCTAACAGTAAAACTAAGAAAAACAAGCTTAGTAGTATAAAAAAAAACTTTTTAAAGTTAGCATATAACCTTTCCTTGCATAATACCTTAAAAACTAACCTAACATGCTCTAAATACTCTTATAAAGATTTAGAATAAATAAGAATATCATCAAAATAAACAACTACAAACTTACCTAAGTATGCACGCAAGATATGGTTCATCAACCTCATGAAAGTACTAGAGCATTAGTTAGCTCAAAAGGCCTAACTAACCCTTCATATAAACCATATTTTGTTTTAAAAGCAATTTTCCACTCATCCCCTTCATGCATCCTAATTTGATGGTAATCACTTTTTAAATCAAATTTAAAAAAACATGCACGCACCATGCAACTCATCTAATGTGTTATCTAACCTAGGAATGAGATGCTTATATTTAATAGTTATTTTGTTAATAGCCTTACAATTTACACACATATGCAAAGAACCATCCTTTTTAGGTACAAGTAAACAGGAATGACACATGGACTCATGCTTTCTCTTACCAAACCTTTATTAATTAGCTCCTTTACTTGCCTTTGAAGCTCCTTTGTCTCCTCGAGATTGCTTCTATAAGTTGGTCTATTAAGAATTTAAAAGCTGGGAACAAAGTCAATTTGATGCTTAATAACTCTCAAAGTTGTTAATCCTTTTCGCATGTCCTAAAGAACTAGGAAGAAATTGTGTTAGTTCATCATCAAAAGAATAAAGAGAAAATCACACTTCATTGTACAAAGCATAGCCATAGGTGTTTTGGCTAGCAAGACTTTCATTACATCACTTTTTTTTGTATAAAAACTCTTTCTCACAACCTCTCCTTTTGCATGCCCCTCTCTTTTCTTTTGGGCATCCTCTCTAACCTCTCATTTTTCCATTATTTTCATATGCCTCTTTATTGTTTTCTCATAACTCTCATTTTACTGCATTGATTTTTCTTTTTTGGTTTAAATGTGCTTTCTCTTTCTCATTACTTTTTGATCCTTATGAATTTTTTGAGGAGATAAATAAGATAAAACAATAGGCTTCTCCTCAAAATCAAATTCATAATCGTTAAAGAATCTAATAATTTTTGCCCTTTTATCAAATTACCAAAGGTGCCCCAGTAGTATGTGAATAGCTTGCACAGGTATAACATCACAAAGAACCTCATCTTTATATTTGCCAATTGGAAATGCAATCTTAACTTACTTTTATGACCTTTGTTTCCCCACTATCATTCAATCATTGCAAGTTATAAGGTTTTGGATATCTCAAGGTTGGTAATTTAATCTTTTCAACAAGATAGGTACTAGCTACATTATTGTAACTATTACTATCAATTATAACAAGACAAAGATTACTATTGATTCTACATTTAGAATGAAATATGTTTTCCCTTTGTTCCTTTTTATCTTTAATTAGAACACTTAAAAAATGTCTAATCACATAAATTTCTTTATTATTTACCTCATTAAGGTATTTCTCAATATCATTAACATCTTCTAAAGGTTGAATATCAAGATCCATATCATAACTACCTTCATATTCATCATCACTAATGATTTCGCCATATCTTAAAACCATGGTGTGCCTATTAGGACAATCTCGTGTCGTATGACTTCTTCCACTACACTTAAAACATTAAATGGACCTTATCCTATTGCCTTTATTAGGTTCAGCCTTTGAAGGAACATTAGGCTTCCCTCATTTATTTAGCTTAGTGGTTTGATTTTAGGCTTATTTATGGGCTTATCAACACCTTTAAACTTCTTAGTCTCAGAAGAAGAAGATAAATTAGGTTTAGAATGTTTACCCCTTATTTATTTCTCCACCTTAAATGCATTATGGTACAAATCTTCTAAGTTTTTGTAAGGGTACATCTCTACTTGATTAGTAATATCTTTATTGAGACCAACAAGAAATCTAGTAATAGTTTGTTCCATAGTCTCTTGAATTCTAGCCCGAAACAAAGTTACTTCTAACTTTTGATAGTATTATTTTACAACCCTTTTCATCACTTCCTAAGTACTAATGGTATGGTCCCCATATCTTTTCCTAGAATACATGATTTGGTCCTACCATTAAAAGCATAATAAACAAAATTCTACTATTGTACACTTTAATTTCTTTTCTTCACTATAATTATGATAATCAAATAAAAATTCTACTTTCTTTTCCCATGAAAAATAAGCCTTGGGATCACTCTTGCCACTAAAATTATGAATTTTTAGTTTGTTGCCACTTAGATTGCCATCTTGCTTACTTGATTTTTGGGAATTTTCTTTATATGAATCGCCTTTCTCATCATCTTGGTTGAATCTTCTAAACGTTTGTTGTTTTAAGATGGGTGTATGTGTTGTTGGAATTTGAGGCATTTTAAATGCTCCCAAGTTGTTGTTTCACCTCAGAGAAACTTAATTCAATCACAAATAAGTAAAAACTATACTTAGAACTACTTAGGAAATAAATGAAAGTGATTGACTTAACTTAAATTATAAGAAACAAAATTATAAATATCTAATTAAAAAAATAAAGATCAAAGATGTTTGAATAACCAAAGGATAGTTTTGAATAAGATTTGGATGGGAAATTGAAGCCCAAGATGAATACCAACTTAATTGCAAAATCGACTCCTTAATTGTACAAAACTAGTTCTTAAGCAATTCTTAGCTTCTTCATTCTTCTCTTTCTTTTTCTTTTCTTTTTCCTTTTTTTCTTTAAACTTTTAGAACCTAAAATAGAATTAAAATTGAATGGACATAAGAACAACTCTAACAAACACAAATAAGGGCTTAGAAGCTTATTGAGGGTTCAATTTTCCAATAGAAGGATAAAAGTAAGAGAAACATGAATAGAGAAAGAAAATAAGCTAACTAGCACAATGTAATCATTTTTTCTTTTTTTTTTTTGTGATTTTTGTAATACAATTGGGTAAAACTGAAATCAACAAACAAATAATGATTAACTATGATTAAATAAATGAATTTGATGAAGGAAACACAAAGAAAATCAAATTGAACACTATAGACCAAGAGAGGTCAAATAGGGCTTAAGAGGAGAATGAAAGAAGCAAAATCGAATGCAAAAGATGCAATAATAATAAGAACATGAATTTCGATAGATAATACCATGATCTTGATGCTAAATGATATAAACCTATTTATGGAGTTCCCAATTTGTATGCAAATTTTCAAGAATTTCCCAAGATGATTAAGAACATGATAAAGATTCAATCTCAAATCCTAACTAGACCTTTAGAAAACCTATTTCTAGCAACCTAAGTTATAAAGATTTAAAGTTTGTTAACTCAAATCCCTAAATTGACTAAGCAATTCAAAGATTAGAATTAACCAATTTATGAAATTACTAAGCCTTCACTTAACAATCTCTCCAAGTCCTTTCAAGAACTCAAGAATAGAATAAATCTCACCAAAACTTTTAATTATAAGAAAAAAAACTACTTACAAACTCATTTTTGGAGCCTTTTATAGGCTTACAAAGCTTAAACTAATACAAATCCTAATAGAAGATGGAAAAGAATCTTGCTAAGATATTCTTAAACACAATAGGGCTTGTATTCCTTCTCAAATACTAGTTTCTTCCTAAAACTAACTAATTAATCTTTTATTAATGAAATAAGGACAATATTAAAGCCTTAAGGTTGGCTAATAAAGAATTTGAGATTACAAAAATTTTATGCCAAAAATTGCTCAAAGCCACATGACTATGCGCATGTTCATGTCGCCACATTCTGCTAAAGGATCGTGAAGACACACAGTCGTACTATAACTTTTAGCCAAAAATGAGTGCTAGCCTTTAATGTCATACAACCATATGCACGATCATGCTTGAATTTTCTGCCTTAATTTCTTTTCTCTATGAATTGGGCTCCATTTGAGCCAAGCTAAATACTTTTCTTGAAGACTTCATGCTCCCATCTTTTTTCATTTGGCCGTCACACAATCCATTATCTTCTTAAGTCGATCTTTTTGTAATTTCCCCTTGTATGAATGATTCAAGTACATCGTTAAACTTATTGAGCTTTCCTCTTGTGATTGGACCTTAAAACTAAATTGGATCCTTTGTATCCTTGCCTATACCATCTGCATCAAAAGTTCAGATGAAGAAATAGAGGAAGAGCAAAGAAAGAGGATGATTTGACTATGGGAGGAGAGTGAGGTAGAGAAAGAGATAAAGTAGTTGAGCCATATGAAGCTCAACAAAAAATATTATCCTAATAGAGAAGCTTCCAACGAAGTAAGGGTTGAGAAGAATATAAGAAAACTCATTGTGAAGAAGAAAGAAGATAATAATCCTATTGTAAAATAATTGAAGAAGATATCATCTTAGATTAGTGTATGGGAGTTGCTCTTTATCTCATATGAGAATAAAAGGGCAATGGTTAAGGCTCTGTTGAGTCTTATTATTTCAAATGAAGCTACTTCAATGGATGTTCTTACATAGGTGACTTTTAAGAGTAAAATCACTTTCTCAAATGAGGACTGCCACCAGAAGGAAAGGATCACAACTTGGCCCTATTCTTTAGAGTTAAGGTAAAAGGAAGATGTTTGCCATATGTGATGGTTGATGACAGATCTGGGATTAACATCTGCCTCAAAAAAGTTATTGTACAAGTTTAGTTATTATAAAATTAAGACCTAACCATTAATGGAGAAGCGATGGGAACGACGAAACCTCTAAATACATAAGATTTTATTAAAAAAAAAAATCTTAATGATTTATTGAGGGGATAGCGTAAAGAACCAGAAGACAATCCATTTATTCTGAGAAATCATGGATTGCCTCTAATGGTAATAGTAGGTGAAAATGAGCATAGTAAAGACAATGGTGGACTTCACATTGATAGACATTCAAGTTACCTTTTCGCTTCTGTTGGGAAGACCATGGTATCATTTTGTTAGAGGTGTCCCCCCCTCCACACTATTCATTAAAAAGTCAAGATTCCTCATAAAGGAGAGGTTGTGACTATTTATGCAGAGGTTAGTGAAATTGTGTTAGCTCTGAGCATGGCTATTCTGCATCTCTAAGGGTTTTCAGATTGTTAAGGTAACAAATAAATTGGTTGACTCTAAAGTCATGGGAATTATGAAGAATATGAACTTTCTCCCACGACAAGGATTGGGGAAGAATTATATCGACATATCAAAGTTTCCAAAGATTCCCACTCAAACTATAATGAAAGGACTAAGGTATTGAGGTAAATATTTAGAGTTAGAAGTAAGGGACTTATGCAGACCACTATCAGATTTATTTGTCAAAGAAATGGAGGCCACTAAGAAAGTCAAACATGAGACAACCGATAATTAAAAGACACCGAGTAAGGATATGGAGGAACTCATGAAGGCCTTTTTCCATATGGATGTTGGTGAATTATGGTATCAATATTATCAAAACTCATCAGAAGAGGAAGATGGCTAGAAGAAGAGAAAGAAAAAAAAAGGGAAACAGGTTATAAAAACAAAAGATGGTCAGGAATCGGGTCAGCTTGCAGTCCTGTATGAGCCTCAAACTAAATGGCCATGGAATGATAAAAAAAAAAGATCTTTGATGAACAAATGGAGGAATTTCTATTCGATTAGAACTTTTGGACCATCGAAGAATATCATACGAAGAAAGGGTCTAACTTGATAAAGCATGATTCATCCTTTATGGACTCAGAATGGGAGTATACTAGGCCGTAAAGTTTACTGAGGCCACCTATACATAGAAAAAATTGGAGGATATCGAAAGCATAATTGTGAACTCCATTGAAGAAGTAAGTGGTAAACAAATAAAAAACTTTGTGGCAAAAATTGAGCCTACCAATATAAATTATGCAATAGTATGGGAAAATGTTTTGAAGATTGAGTTAAGGGATGACCAGATGAAACAAAGTTTTGAGGAAGTTATCAAGATTGTTACAGGTATAGATAAGGGGGAAAAGGTCGATCCTATGTAGAATGTTGATCTTGAGGTATGGCTTGATGAAGAAAAGAGTGAGGAAGAGGAAAATGCTCAACCAAATGAGACTCCAACTAACTAATGAGATGAAGAGGACTTTCTTATCACTACTAATGTTCCTGTTTCTAGTCTCTTTGAAGATGATGATGTATTTCTTTCTAAGTTTCAAAGCAGTGAATGATGAGTTTGCTTACTTGTGTGATGTGTTTTCTGATGGTAGTATGCATAACATGTATCATTTCATGTTTAACATTAATTCTATGCATACCACTACATTTAATCATAGCACATAATAAATTTCAAAAATCATGCTCATCACTAGTAATTTCACACTGAAGGAGCGAAGGAAGTTTGAAAAGTTACTCAGGACATATCAGATGATTTTTGGCTAGACAAATGAAGAAATGCCAAGGGTTGACAAGCAAATTATAGAACATAGAATTCTTACCTGCTCGCATATGAAACTAATAAAGTAGAAGCTTCAAAAGATTAGACTTAAGTGGGCCCAATTGGTTAAAGAAGAAATAGCAAAGCAATTGAATGCCAAGTTCTTGAAAGTAGTAGATTGTCCCAAATGGTTAGCCAACATAGTACCGATACCAAAAAAGGATGGAAAAGTGAGAATGTGTGTCGATTACAGGGATATGAATAAGGCATGCCCAAATGATGATTTTCCTTTACCGCATATAGACGTGGTAGTTGATAGTGCCATAACTTATGTTATGTATTCTTTTAAGAACATGTTTTCTAGGTATAACTAGATTCTTATGTAAATCTTAGATAAGGAGAAGATAACTTTTGTTACATAATAGAGGGCCTACTACTATAAGGTAATGCCATTCGGGTTGAAGAATGTCGAAGTGACGTACAAACAAATGGTAACTACCCTATTGTATGACTTGATCCATAAGGAGGTGGAAGTGCATATGGATAACATAATGGTAAAGTCAAAAACTAAGGAGGGCACTTTAATGTTGTAAAGAAATTCCTAAAAAGGGTCGATGAATACAACTTGAGGTTAAACCTATAAGAGTATGTGTTTGAAGCCACTTTTGAAAAACTATTAGGACACATGGTTTGCAGGAAAAGAAACAAAGTAGATCCATATAAGGTAAGGGTAATTCAGGATACGCCTTTACCTAAGATAGAAAGGGATATTTGAGGTTTTTTTGGGTCGCTTGTAATATATTAGTTGATTTATGGCAAGACTAAATCATGTTTGTGAGTTGATCTTCAAACTGTTAAGGAAGGATTAACTGGTGAAATGGAATAAATAGTGCAGAAGGCCTTTAAGAGAATAAAAGAGAATCTAGCTAACCCAAGGGTTTAAAACCATCAAAGCCTAAAAAATCATTAGCTATGTATCTAACATTAGAAAACAATTATGTAGGTGCAATGTTAGCCCAAGAAGATGAAATAGGAAACGATCATGCAGTGTACTATCTTACCAAAAAGTTGTTGTCATATGAAATGAAATATAACTAGGTAGAGAAGATCTATTTGGTACTGATTTAGGCAACAAATAAGTTGAGGCATTACTTTCAGTCATATTCCGTAGAAGTGGTTTCAAAGCTTGAATCGATTAAGTACTTACATGAGGCTCCTTCCTTGAATGAAATATTAGCAAAATGATTGATCTAGTTGACTAAATTTGATATTAAGTATGTAGCCCAAAAGGTGATTAAGGGGGGAGTAATTTTAGAGTACTTGGCATAATAACACCTCAAATAATGAGAATATGAACTTTCCCATTTCCTAGATGAAGGATTAGGAGCAATTGAGCCCCAAGGGTGGAGAGAATACTTTAATAGAGCTATAAACAATAAGGGAGCAAGTGTATGGGAAATTATCATCTCAGTAGAAAGATAACTATTTCTTGTAGCCTAAAAGCTCAACTATAAGGTGACTAATAATATGACTAAGTATGAAACTTATGTGTTAGGACTGGAACTCCTAAACCAAATAAAAAATAGCAGAGGTGTTTAGGAACTCACTACTGGTCATTTCACAGGTGACAGAAGAGTAGGAACTGAAAAAAGAGTGTTTAGGGCTATATCTGAAGCATATAAAGGAATTGGTATAGAATTTTCAAAGAGTCACATCTATCATCTGAGAAGAGAAGAGAAATCGATGGTCGATGTTTTGGCCATGTTAGTCTCTATTTGGGATAGGCTATAGGAGATGCCTATCAAAATGTTAATCATACTTTGGTTAGGGATGCCTTACTATACGGGTAAAGGGGTGATGCAAGTATCAATGGAGAACCATCCCTGGTATTTTGAGATATAAAGGTATTTAGAGAACATCAAATACCCAAAAGAAGCTGACAAAAAGGATAAAGATGTGATATGAAGGTTGTCTACATAAGTTATGGTTTATGATGGGGTAGTGTACAAAAGAATGCTTGATGGAGTTCATTTGCAATGCGTGGCAAAAATGGAGGCTAGAAGGATCATAAAAGAGGTGTAAATAAGGGTTTGTGGTCCCCATATTAATGGTAAAGTGTTAGCAAAAAAGATTCTGAGGTCGAGATACTATTGGACTACTAAGTACCATGATTGAATTCAGAAGATTCGAAGCTACCACAAGGAGTCAAGTAAATGGTAGACTTAATCATCTGCCACCAACTGAGTTATTGAACTTGTCCTCACCTTGGCCTTTTGCAGCATGGGGGATTGATGTGATTGGAGAATTTAGACCTATTTCTATAAGGGGGCATAAATATATTATGGTAATAGTGGATTACTTCTCGAAATGGGTAGAGGCTGAAGCCTTTGGAAAGCTGAGGGGAAAGCAGATGACATGTTTTATTAAGAAAAACCTTATTTGATACTATGGTGTGCCACACCATGTTGTTGCAAACAATGGAGTCCATTTTCAAACAGAGGTCAAGGTTTTATTTGAAAATACTAGGAGGTTTACCACAAGTTGTCACCTAACATGTCCTAAGCCAACGAAGCAGTAGAAGCAACAAATAATAACATTAAAAACATCTTTACCAAAATGGTTGAAACTTTTAAAGACTGCTATAAGAAATTACTTTTTGCCTTATAGGGTTATCGAATTATGATGATGACATTAACAGGGATGACATCATACTCTTTAGTATATGGGATGAAAGCAGTACTACCGATTGAGTTGGAAGTGAAGTCCTTATGGGTATTAGTTGAGTTTGGCATAAATAAGTAATAATCCAAAAAAGTAGAAAGAAAAAAGCTCGCTAGGTCAAAAACTTGAAGAGGTAGTTTAGGCAAAAGTTATAGCATAGAATGAATATAATTAAATACAAGGAAAAGTCGAGAGAGTGTGACTGACCACTAAGGGACCATTGATAGGATAATTATGCGTCAATATGGAAAGCATGGATTAACAAACAAAGGACTGATAAGACAATTAGATGTTTTAATGTAACAACATTAAAAGCAGAAACTATACACTTAATTAATGTGTAGCTTGGCAAACGTGAACGATTTGCATTACGTGTAATATCAAATAAAAGTACATTTGCATAATTAAAGTGAATTAGTCATACATACTTTTGAACTGTAAGTGAATATGAGATAGTTTTTCTATAAAGGATTATTGTTTCCTATTTTGTTGATATGATGCCTATAGCTCTAAAGGTGATGTAACCAAACCAAGTAGTCTACGTTGTCATCATGTTGAGAGTCCCGACTAGTATAGAATTCATATTTATATCGATTAGTCAATGTAACCTCAAATCTATCTACAAAGTGCTAGGATAAAAGACCATCCACAAATAAAGAGAGGAACTACACCTTGAACTGAGGAACATTAAACTATCGATTCACGCGGCTGGGCCATAGAATGTGTCTAAGCTAAGGCAGAAAGAATGACACAATCCTTTAGGACCCTAAATAAGCACACAACATATTCTGTAACATCCCTATCCTTATTCATTGGCATTATCACATAAATATATTCATTGCACAAATGATATGAAAATTACACATGAGCATATGCACTGTATCAAATGATATGAAATCTCACATGAACATATGCACAGGATAAATAATCATTTAGACATGTGAATTGTAAAAGCACGACAATGACAATGGCACCGTTGGATTTGGGATACTTGAACATATATTCAGTGTTTGCATAGTTATATGACAAATTATTTCATGTTGTGTGCATATTATAGC
>CATIWR010034418.1:0-22838 GCA_949677035.1 Omphalea diandra
TATATATATATATATATATATATATATTTGCATTCTCAAGTTATTTCATAAAGTAAAACAAAATTTTTTTTTAAAAAAAATCTTTTTATAACCTAAGAAACAAATTAAAGATCAACGCGACTATGCATTGTTCGCGTGTCTTGATCCTCCCAAGACGACTGCAAACTCAAAATTCCAACATTAAAAAATAAAGTTAAAAATTTTTCTTTATTAGCAAACAAATGGAGCATAATCAATAATTGTACTTCTTTAGTCTTCCTCTCATGATTGGGCCTTGAAGTTGAAATAGATCCTTTGTTAATTTGTCTTGGTCATTCGCATCACCTGGTTTGCTAAATATGATGGTGCTTTGGTTGAGCATCTATCAAGAATTCAGTTAGATCATTGCTTGTTGCTCGTTAACTTTAACAAAAGAAGTTACAATGGTGGAGGGGAGAAGCCTTTCAAGATTTCTAGTAACTTGGTTAACTTATGAGGGTTTTGCTAATTTTGTTAAGAAAATTAGAAATAGAATGTTAACTACGTGAATATAGTGTAGGAGTTTGTTCATATTATGAAAACTTAAAATAAAGACATATATAGAAATATTATTAAGAAAATAAATTGTATCTTAGCAAGACTAAGTGGGATGCAAAAGCTCGAACGCACATAAGCTGGAATTTGAGCTTTAATAATTTTAAGCTGGAATATAAGCTAAAAAAAAAAAAAGAGATGGCGGATGTCCTTATGTAGAAGGAACTCTTATGGTTGTAAAAATCAAATAATTGGATTGTGAAGGGTGATTGTAATAAAACTTTCTTTCATCAAAGGGTCATTCAAAGATGGAAAAGAAACATGATTATGGCGTTATTAAATGACAAAGGAGTGATGGCTGGTGAACTTGAAATTTTGAAGCAACTAATGGTAGATTATTTTCAAAAGTTATCCACGAAGCAAAGTGATGAGTTACGTAAATATAATTATGTTATCTTTAATTGATCAGGATAGCAAGAGGAAATTAGAATGGGAAGTTTCAAATAGTGAAGTTCATGTTTCTTTTTTTGATATGAAACCTTCGAAGGCTCCAAGTATTGATGGGCTTTATACCGTATTTTTCCAAAGTTAAATGGGAGAAGGTGGGCCACAGTGTTTATGAGTTTATGAAAAGTATTTTTAATGGCAACAAAATTCATTATGAGGCGAATTAGACCTTTATTGTGTTGCTCCCGAAGTGTAATAATCAGACCACTTGAAACTTTTTTGACCAATTAGTCTATGCAACATGGTGCACAAGGTTATCACTACGATCATAACTAATAGATTGAAGATCATCTTACCATATATCATTGGCTCAACCTAAACTAGTTTTGTTCTGGATAGAAATATTACAGATAACATAGTGATTGCTTAAGAAATTATTCATTCTATAAGAAAAATAAAAAGGAGCAAATAGTTTATGGCAATTAAAGTAGACTTGGAGAAGACATGATATGCTAAATTAGGAGTTTATTCAAGATACCTTAATTGATGTGGGTATTCCAGATAACTTGACCAATATCATCATGGGTTACATTTCTTCATCCTCAATGCAAATCCTATAGAATAGGAAAACTACTAGGAGTTTTGTGTCTTAAAGAGATTAGCACTTGGATATGCTAAAGCAATCACTAATTTAAGATGGAAGCCCACAAAGTTTAATAGAAGTGATCTTTCTATCTCTTATTTATTTTTTGCCGATGACCTTTTTCTTTTTATGGAAGGAAGCAGTGAGCAAGCGAGGGTCGTTAAAGAAGTTTTGCAGAATTTAGCCTCAGGGCAAATAGATAGTGGGCAAAATTTACTTCTCAAATAATGTGGGTTTGTATGATGCTAGCGCTTTGGCATGTAAGTTGGGCTTTGAGATGACTACTGACATGGGGGAACTACCTTGAAGTGCTTATTTGACATGAGAGAATCAACAAGCAAAAGTATCAAGGTATTAGGGATAAAGTGAGTAGCAAGCTTGCAGGTTGGAATGCGTCTTATTTGTCTATGGTAGGCCTAACTCAACTGATTTTATCGGCCATTCCCATTTATGCCATGCAATATGTTCCTCTTTCAACGAGTGTTTGTACTAAGATCGGGCAACACTGACATCAATTTGTTTGGGGATCGCCAAATGAGCATACAAAGATTAGACTTTTAAAATAAAAGGAGATGTGTCAGTCCAACTGCATGAGCATGCTTGGTTTCAAGAATTTGAACCACACCAACATTGCCTTGCTGATGAAGTTGGGTTGGAAAATTATGTTAAATAAGATAAGCTTTGGGCCAAAGCTTTGAAGTGTAGTATGGAATTAATAGCGACATTATTCCTTTGAGCATTGATCACTCAACGCCTCACCATTAGCAAGGTTTGATGGATTTTAAAGAAAGGATATTAGTTATAAATTACTGGGTTTTGGTACAGATTACTAAGAGAGTAAAGACTAAGAAGAAAAATAAAAATAGCAAAAAAAAAAGTGATAAAAGTAGATTTAAAAGTATTAATATATAATTTATAAAAAATATCAATACAAATTATTTTTCATAAAAATATCAATAGATCTAAAAATGTTAATATATAATTTAAAATTTATCCAAAATATTAGTTTTGAATCAATAGGATGAATATTAGGAAATATATTTTTTCTTTAAAAAAGACTATTAGAAAAATATATTACCTGATTATAATTACAAAATTATATATAAAGTTAAATATTATTATTTCTAAATTTTTTTGATATTATACTAAATGGTATTTCAATCTTAAATAGTTTACTAAAATATCCCTATAATTTGATTTATTATTAGACTAAAATGTTATTTATTAAATTTTTATATTTTTTGTTAATTAATTAAATAAAAACCATATAAAATTATAGAAATCTTAAAATTACCATCATCTCCCTTGTAATGTGAAACTCCCATTTATTCATAATATCTCATTTTTTTGTCTTTTTCCCCTAGCTAATGATCTTAACAACTTTACCCAATTTGGAGTATTAATTTGATGCAAATGTATTGGACTATATGCACATGAACAGACTTTTTTGGAAATGAACTATTGACTTATGATATTACAAGTAGCAAAAATTTTTTTTCTGTACACTTGGATGATGAGTAGACTTGCTAACAACCACCAAAATAACAACCTTTAAGAAAATGATGAGAAAAGGTTAATTTTCATTTAGTTATTTTTTTTCTTTTGATTTATCCGTGATCATAAAAGATAGAAAATAGAGGCGAAGAGGGAAAAAAAGAGATAAAATAGTGTATTATGATAAAATTTATATATTTTTAATCGTGTATCTTAAAAAAAATTTTAAATACTCATACGAATTATAGGTAATGATATGTCTATCTCACTCTTATTAGGTTTATTAAAAAATAAATGAGTGTACTAAACACGAATAATTGAAAATTTTTAAAATTGCGTTTTAAAATTAAAGAGTTTAATAGCGAAAAAAAAAAGAAAAATTCATGAGACAATTGTTTCAAATTATAAGAACGTTAGATTAAATCAAGTAAAATGACATGACATAATATCAAATTATAATAAGATTATTTTATCCACGTGGTTGATATGTTAGCATAAAACTCATTTTTTTTAATTTTGATTTTAATTTTGAATATAATTAACACAATATCTTTAAATTAAAGTATAATTAGTAAAATTATAAATTTCAAATATAATTATAAATTCAATTAAAAATTAAATTTTTAGATAATTAAAGCCTATAAATTACAAGAACAATTAGAATACTTCTCAATGAAAATCTATACAAAATCCTAAACACATAAATTTTTTATTAGCATAAATATTATAGTGAAGACACACTCAATTCACCTTAACTTAAATCAATATAAGCAAAATCCATATCATAAGTTTAATTTGTACAAACATAAAAACATTCGTCTTATTATATGTAATTTATTAATTTGTATCAATTATATTGTTAAAAAAAATGATTTTATTAGCTAGAAAAAAAAAAAGGGAAAAGAATAAAAAGTCGAATAACAGAACTAGTGTGACCGAACTGTCCCTAGCAAACCAAACAGATAGTGTAAATAACGGGGACAGAACCGGAATCCAAAATTTAAACTGACCCGACCCAATCAAGACTCACTGTCCAGCTCCAAACCAAAAATCCTAGCATATATATGCCATTACATAGCCCTCAATCAGCGTCTCTACCTCGTGCAAAAACCCTAGCAACTGCAGCAGCAGCAGCATCAGTAGATCTGAAAATCTATTAAGTTACTATATCTCTCTATAATGAAGGTTATCGCCGCTTATTTGCTCGCCGTCCTAGGAGGCAACACCAGTCCCACCGCCGAGGATTTGAAGAATATCCTCGGATCTGGTTATTAATCACTCTCTCTTTCAAATTTGTCTTCTCTTTTACGGCGGGGGATTTAAGATTTGTTAGAGCTGGTTAATAGTAAAATTGCCTGCTATTTAGCGAATTTTGTTTTTATGTTATCGTAGTTGCCTCATAAATAAAGTCTTTTTAGTCGGCATAATAATTGTTGATTATCCTAATGTTCAACGATTTTGAAATGAATCTCTCTGCATAGTTTATATTTTACAGCTGCTGACATTATTATTAGTAAGTGTTGTATGTGTTGTGATTATAGTTTTTATGCGCTGTTTAGTATGGCATCGTTTTGTTCTGGTTTATGATGTGGTGGTAGTCACTTCTTTTAATAAAATTTTTTATGTATATTTTATGTTGCCATGCTTAATGCTCAATTGCTAAATTGGTTTGGAAGAGTTACACGATCATGAACTAGTGTCTGTGTGAATATAAATATTGGTTGATGTTGTAATGATGATTTCTGGCAGAATGTATGCTTTTATTTTAAGGAAGTTGGGGCTTCAAAGGTTTCTTGAATTTTACTGCTTTACAAGGTCTTAATTATGTTGATGTTTCATTTGGTGTTGCAGTTGGAGCTGATGCTGATACTGCTTTACAAGGTCTTAATTATGTTGATGTTTCATTTGGTGTTGCAGTTGGAGCTGATGCTGATGATGACAAGATTCAGTTGTTGTTGTCTCAAGTAAAAGGTAAGGATATCACTGAGTTGATTGCCGCTGGTAGGGAGAAATTGGCTTCTGTACCTTGTGGTGGTGGTGGTGTTGCTGTTGCTGCTTCTGTGGCTCCTGCTTCTGGAGGTGGTGCTGCAGCTCCTGCTGCTGAGGCTAAAAAGGAAGAGAAGGTTGAGGAGAAAGAAGAGTCTGATGATGTAAGTTTTTAAATATTTTTTGGCTATTAGATGTTAAACCGGATTTATTGTGTTTGCATTGAGTTATGAGTTGTATGAGATTGTTCATTTTGCCTTAATGGTACTTTGATTTTGCTGCAGGATATGGGTTTCAGCCTTTTCGACTAAGAGATTTGCGTGCGGGTTTTGTTTGTATCAAGGCTTCCTTTTATCTTCCTGCGAGTGCTTTAGCTGAAAATTACAAGTTTTTTATCTGTAGTTAGATATGATATTTAGAACTCATTTGCCTTTTGGAACTTTTTGAGGTTGGTAATTAAGATCAGACATTTCTGATATAAATGTTAATTTTGGGATTTCAGCTATTTTATTGCTTTCCCCGTTTCTCTTATTGATCTATTTGCACAGTGTTTTCTTATAAGCGTGTGGATGATTGAGATAATACTTGTTTGTTTAGATGAAATATTTCTCAACATGTTTGAAACTTGATTGAAGATATGTTGCCTACTACCATTATGTATCATAAGGCCAGGGGTGTACAGAAGTTGGGCCAACCTGGTCGCTAACTGGACCTGACCTGGATATGTAATTGATACTCTTCAGTTTCAGTTTGAACATACAAGATGGATTATGAGGGCTGGTTGTCTCATAATGCTCCTATGTAACTGAATTAAATTTACTGATATGTTGAATTTATATGTATAGGTTGGTCTCTCGATAGACTAATTATTGCTGTTCATATCTGATTGTCATGGTTGTTTGATTCATTGATTTCTTATGAGCTTTCAAGCTGTGCGTTGCTTAATTTGGTATGTCACTTTAATCGATGCCAAATGTGATGTGTTAATTTTTCTATTGTAGAACTAAGTTGTATGAGGTTTTGACGCGCTGCCTGATCATAAATGAAGGCAAGAAGCTGATGCTAAAAGCTCGAAAGAATATGTTATGTTACATGTAAGCTTGAAATAGCAATACCTCTTGTTTTGCACTGCATTATCCTGGAATGAAATGGAAGAAACAAATTGCGGAACAAAATAGACTGCAGTAAATAGAAAACAAAGCACCGGTAAATGTCTGCACTGAAGTCTGAATTGCCTCATAAGGCATCGTTAAAGAGCAGTAAAATATGGACGGTTTAAGCGAATCAAGTTAGCAATGATCTCAAGGGCAAATGACGTTATGCTATGTCGAAATCAAAGCATCCATTAACATAAAGTCCTCCTACTCCTTATTAAAGCCAAATTTAGCACTCCATTTCTACATGTAAACAAACTTTATTAATACTGAGTGTATCCAGAAAGGATATTTCTCGTGGCTAATTAGTCCTTATAATTACTGAATTTATGATTAAAATTCTATTATAGTCGTTATAAATCGATCTTATTTAATTAGATCAATAAATTTTAATTTTTAATTTTATTATGATTTATTAGTCAGGTTTTTATATGATTTGTCAGACTTTAAATTGATTTTGTGGTTTGGATTTTTTTTGTTATAACTCATAAAAATAGAAATTTGAAACTCTCTTATGAAAAAAAAAATTAAAATAATTCAACAATTAATAAAAAATCATAAGAACTATAGTCCAAAAAATTACACTGGAATTTTTGTTATAATTCAATGATTATTAAAATAAATTATTTCGTTTCTCGTTGTTTCTTGTTTGATAGACTAGGGTAGAGCTTAATTAGGCCAAAGAAGAAGTTGAGTTGTTTGGATTGCCCTTTGGGCGTTCTGTAGGTATGTGAGGCTCATGAATTTAAAGCTTCAAATTCATATCGACCCTGTTCCTTCAACATATAATTATTTATTTTATATTCTTCGAGTCAATTGGATAAGCTAGGCAATGGAGAAAACTTTTGTTCTGGACGTTGTGATGTCCCTTGCGCACTGTGATTTTTTTTTTTTTTTTTCCATTAGTGTTGATGACGATCTTTGGTATATTCCATAGCGGTCTGCTTCTTCTCGACTTTATCTTCAACTACGTGAAAGGATGAAAGGGAAAGGTTTGCTTCAACAAATGCTGCCATTTTAAATTGATGCTCTTCAACATGTTCATTATATAAATGTTTAACTAATCTTATACTAATTTTAATTAATATTACAAAATTTCACTTGGTTGCTGGGATTTGATAATTAATAAATCCTTGTTATTGGTAAAATATATGTTGAAAATCCTACATGTGAAATTCAATGTGTGATGCTGATTTATGAGGTTCTCCATTTCATTTTGGCTTTAAATACATCTCATATTTTAGTGTTATTCTATGTTTGATGCAATGTTTTTAAAACTCTGCTGACTGGTTTTTGATTTGATTGGTTAGATTTAATTAGTTTAATAACAAATAAAACTTAAAAAAATATTACTAAAATAGCTTTAAAAATATAAATATATTTTTTAATAAATTAAAAATAAAAATAATATTAAATCGATTTTTACTAAATCAAATTGATAATTAGTACAATTTTCAATTTTTTTATCAACAATTTTCAATTTTAGCATCCGATATGTTTTTTAAAACATTGGTTTGATGGAGACAAAAAATTCTGACTCCTCAATGTGGGGTCCCTTAAACTCATTTTCGCTAGTGAGACCTACAAAAGCATATAGAATATACAAGAATTTCAAGATATGAGATCCTCCGATGGACAAGACAAAAAGGATATAATAGAAAGTAGAAGTATGAAAATTGTAAATCTCCCCTCTTTAATCCCCTTTTACCTATATACAGGGATAGGGTTGAGATATTTAGTGTACAAGTAGACTTTACAGGTCTTATTATTCAAACTAACAAGGCGTGCATGTGTGTGTGTGTGTTTGTACATATTAAATTCTATTTTTGACCATTATCAATGTTTATTAATTAACTTGTACATCACATGAGATATCGGTCTATGAGTTTATTATTATTATATAATCAAATGATGATGAAATTAGTCTAATTGATGCACATAAAATTTTGCAAAGGTCAATATTACTTGCAAGGAACTTATTTTTACATGTTTCTATGATTGAAATATTTTCCATATTTGATCCATTTTCTCTAATGGGAATAATAAAATAGACTTATAAGTTATAAAATGATAAAAACCCATGCGTAAATGATGAACATTTTGTTAGTTATATAAGTAGTTACCAGCTTATGATTTATTTTTGTGTTTGAAATTCAAGAGATTTTCTATTGATTTCAGGAAATGAAAAATAGAAAAAGAGAGAAATTAACTAGAATTGTAACAAAGATATTCCAATAATTTCTAAACAGTTCCCATAGAATCTGAATATTTTCTTGCATTGCATTTAAGAAATTATATAACAAGCACTGCTAAGAATTAAGTGTACATTGTTTGAACCACTTGTTTTTATTACAGAAAGAAACACTTGTTTTAATTTGAACACAAACTCTTGTTTTTATTACAGATAAAAACAACACGAAATCACATATGTAACAACAGAACAAAGTAGGTTAATCTCATTATGCTTCAAAATAATCCAATAACCTGCAGCTTAATTAATTAATATTGTTTTGGAGGTGGTGGAGATATGTAGTAGTATGGGGGAGGAGGAGAGTGAGTTGGGGGTGGTGGAGACTTGTAGTAGTAAGGTGGTGGTGGTAAAGGGGATGGTGGAGGTGGGGACTTATAATAGTATGGAGGAGGAGGAGGAGGAGCTGATGAGTAGTGGTATGGAAGTGGTGGAGGGGGAGACGGTGGAGGAGGAGACTTGTAGTAGTATGGAGGAGGAGGAGACTTCTTTAGAGGAGGAGGTGATGTATAATGATACGGGGGTGGTGGTGAGGGAGATGGTGGTGGTGGAGACTTCTTTAGAGGAGGAGGTGATGTGTAATGATATGGGGGTGGTGGCGAAGGAGATGGTGGAGGGGGAGACTTATAGTAAGTAGTATGGTGGTGGTGGTAGAGACTTCTTTGGGGGAGGAGGAGATGAATAATGATATGGAGGCGATGGTGAAGGAGATGGTGGAGGTGGAGACTTATAGTAGTAAGGTGGTGGTGGAGACTTTATTGGAGGAGGAGGTGATACGTAGTGATATGGTGGTGGTGGTGAAGGAGATGGTGGAGGTGGAGACTTATAGTAGTAAGGTGGTGGTGGAGATTTCTTTGGAGGAGGAGGTGATACATAGTGATATGGAGGTGGTGGTGAAGCAGATGATGGAGGTGGAGACTTCTTGGGAAAGGGAGGTGATGTATAGTGATGAGGGGGTGGTGGTGAGGGAGATGATGGTGGTGGGGACTTGTAGTAATAAGGTGGTGGTGGATAATTCTTTGGAGGAGGAGGTGATGTGTAGTGGTATGGGGGTGGTGGCGAAGGAGATGGTAGTGGTGGGGACTTGTAGTAATAAGGTGGTGGTGGATAATTCTTTGGAGGAGGAGGTGATGTATAATGATAAGGAGGTGGTGGTGAAGGAGATGGTGGAGGTGGAGACTTATAATAATATAGAGAAGGAGGTGATTTTTTTAGAGGAGAATGTGATGAATAGTGATATGGAGGTGGTGGCGATGGAGATGGTGGAGGAGGCGACTTATAATAGTAAGGTGGAGGTGGGGATGGTGAAGGAGGTGGTGGAGAAGCATAAATATAAGGCTTATCGGCCACCACATTGGTGACTACTAGGCAGAAAACTACAACATGAATCATTAGAGACAAATGTCCCGGCTGTTCCTGGGCTCCCATCCTTAATTTAGAAATGTTGTTTACTTCTTCTATGTCTTGCTTTGGTGCACAAATGCAAGTCCTTTATATAGTGGTCTCTCCAACTATTGTTGACACATTTATATGTTTGTTTAATGATTATTTACAGCCTGAAATAAACCCATCAACTAAAATATAATACCAAATTCATTTTCCTACTTGCTAATGGTGGTCTCCCACTACGTAATCTCACTTTGTTTTTAATGTATTGAGCATGGAATGTCAAAGCTTGAGGGAGGGTTTGGTAGACGGATGCTCTCTCACTGTTATACTACTTTAATATTTCAGGGCAAACCGCGTTTGAAGAGAAATTTCAACTTTGTTGAAATTTTGTTTTTGTCACAAAAGATAATAGAGATCAGGAAGGAGATGTGGAACAATTTTTTTTTTTTTTTTATGGATATAATATACATAACAAAGAATAATATTTCAAATAGACAACTAATAAACTCTACAGCTCAATAATATTAGAATCATTTTTAAACTTGAGAAGTTACGAGTTCGGATATTCATTTAGAGTGTGTACATATATTTTAACACAAGTATTCAAATTTTAACGATCCTTCCATTTTAAATTTTTGAATAAAATTTTATTTCCATAATCATTTCATCTTATACTTTGAAAATTTCAAAGGTTACGTTGGCCTACAGAATTCGAGTACTTGTTGAGCTGTCTATTAGAAAGATAGTCTGAGATCACTGTTGAAAATGGGTAGAAAACTAGAAATGCAATGTATAATTGTAAAGCTTTGTGGAATTCAGCAAGTTCTTAGTCTGATGACAATAATGAAAGTGGGAAGGAACAACTAGCCATTAGGTACCCCATAATTTATAAAATTTATTGACATGATTTTCTGTTATCCACATTTTTAAATTATTGGCTTCGAGAATATTTGGTGAGCGATGACTTAATTGCAGTTCCAATTTGTCTGTGATTCCTTGACTTAGCCCTACCCGCAGACCAAATGAAGAGATAATGATTTTTTTTTATTAATTTACTTCAATTAAAATTCGATTTTGGAATCTTATAGATCTAAAGATGACTCTAATGCCATTAAATCAATATTTATTAATAGAGATAATGCAATTTTTTAATTAGATTTATGTGGGAAGATGATATTAATAGGAGAATTTTGAGCAAAAACTAAATGTTTTACACTTCTATTTAAAATTATAAGGAAGAAATTCATGTCCAATGAACCAAAAAAAAAAAAAAAAAAGGAAGTTGGCTTTTTTAGTGCATTTTGGTTGTTTCAGATATAAAATTTCAAAATAATTGAAAATAGTTTCTTTTTTTTTTTTTACAATTTTGAAAATATTTGAAAGGATGGAATTATTATAAAACAAGACAAAATTTGATCACTAGGTTATATGAAGCTAATAATTCTAATGTTTGTTAGCAACTATATATGTTTGTATTATAAAGAATTTGAGTCATATCCTAACATTTTATTTTATTTTTAAGGGAAAAAAGATTCTTAGATTTTAATAACCTAATGAATTCAATAACTATTTTTAGAAGTTTTAAATAGAAAATTATTCCAAAATAAATTTTTTGTTTAATAAATTTAAATAAAAAAACCTTTCTTTATCAATTAATTAGGAAAGAAATCTTAAAATTCAAATAAAAAGTTTGAGAATCTATCAGCGATTTAAGGCATACTAATCCCAAATATTAGTCATTTTATTTTAATTTTATTCTCTTTAACTTTCTTGTTTTCCCTAAACAAACTCTCATACAATACCTAAGGGATATTTGTCTCAAGGTATAGTCAAATACAGAGTTAATTAGAAGAATGGAGGTTAATAATTATTGAAGTAACAATAAAGATGAAATAATTAAGGGATAAAGAGAGGGAAAAAAAATATTATAGAAATAGTAGTTAAGAATGTTTACTATGACATTAAGACTATAATATTCAGATTATAATTATTTGTATTTATATTAAGTTAATATTAGTTAGTGGTATTAATAATGATACGATAACATTATAATTATTTTGATAATAATATTTTGATACGAATCTAATATGTTATTATAATATTTATATATTATAAATAATTATTATATTAGTAATGTTTTTTTTATTATATTATATTAATATTATTATATTATTAATAATTACTATATTAATAAAAATTTATAATATCAACATTAACATTGCCATTTTAATAACGCTTAGATTAAAAATTATTTTATATTATTAATAACTATTATATTAATAATATTTTATATTATTATACTAATAATATTTATATATTTCTTGTAATATTTAATATTATATTAATATAATAATAAATATTTTTTTATTCTTTATCATCTTTCTCCGGTCTAACTCAAAGGAGAGCGTATTAATAAAAATACAGTAAATAAGGGTTAAATTCTTTACTCTTTTATTGTTAATTTTCTAAATAAAATGTGTATCAAATAAGGTAAAAGGATATTAAAAGTTAACAATGCACATTATCAATCACATTTTTTAAGGGAAAAAATTCTTAGATTTTAATACTTTTCGTAAAAATTTCAAATATAAATGTTTTTAAAATGTAAATTTGAATGAAATGTAAGTTCTAATAAACTAAAAATAAAAAAATTTTACAATACACAAATTATAATTGGCACCAACGATATCAAATTTATCTTGAAGAGAATTTCCATTTGTAGGGATGATGCATAATTATAGAGTAATGAATTTGGTATTTCAACAACACGCATGAGATTTATATTAAATCATAATTTGATATTTATATCATTAAATGAACTTATTTATATTATTATTCAATATAAACATTTATTCTTCTTCAAATTTATATTATACATGAACGTGCCAAGTGATATCTATTGATCATTAAATATTATTTTATTTGAATGTCAATTTAAGACAAATTTTTAAAATAAATACATGAGAATTTAGAGTTTTCCTCAAATTCTGCTCTATCCAAATTTAAAATTTAAGACTTCTGATACCTTATGTAAATTTTCAACATGAGATTTTAGTCTTGAACTTAAGTTATAACTTTACATGACCTATATAATAAATATATATGTATAACACTAACCCCCCTTGAGATTTGTGTTCCTTCTTTTCTAATAATTAATTGAATTATAATGAGCTATATAATTAAAAAAAATTAATATAGTAATAGACACAATACACGAATTCACGACTAGTTCAAAATATATATGACACTTAAAAATAATTGATGCTATTGTAATTGATAATGTTAAAATAATTGATGCTACTGTAATTGATAATGTTATTATAATTTTTCAAATTAACAAATAACATGAAAAATAAAGCTGTCTAAAACAGAAAGCTAGCACAGTGAATTTTAGTAAATTCTCAATTATTTATAAGATTATACTATGATATTATCAAGCTATCGGATAGGTAAACTGGCAATTTATGGTGGGAGACTGCAGTTTCTCCTCATCTGAGCCCTGATCTCATCGGTGGCAATGATGAGTCTCTCCATCTACACTATTATAATTCCAATTAATATGATATCAAATAACCATCCACACTATCATAATTGCAATCAATATGATATCAAATAAACATATGAATTACCAACGAGTTTTTAACTCAATAATATAAATTTGTCTCTACACAGTTATGAACTCTCAAGTTGGAACTCCAATTAGAGATTAATTGAACCCAAAAGAGAAGAAATTCAGACTATGGTGTTACTATAACCATGTAAGCAAAAAGAATAATAAAACAACACTATGAGTATGAAAAATTTAGAGGGCATAAAGAACTTAGTGAAAAAAATCTTTATGGGGAGTTTAAAATTACCTCCACAAGAGTGTTCAAGTAATTCTTCAGAGTCTGGTATTCATGCCTCAGCTGGTTGAAAGCCTCAAAGCACCTAAATGAGAGAAACAACCCATACAAAATGACATGATGACCAGAAAAAATAAAAATAAAAAAATAACATGGGAACCGAAAAGAGAAGTAACCGTACAGCTCGATCATATTAAGTCTTTCATGGTTTTTCTTTTTTTGGTAAAATTTATATTTTATTCATGAAGTGCGACCATGGAAGTGTGCAACTTGACAAGAAATAAAGTAATTAAATGATTTATTCTTAATAGAGTTACGTGGACAGCATCATCCATGCAATCCATTATATAATTAATTACATAGTTAAACTCTTATAAATCTATTACTCTGTCAATTTCACAATATCTATTTTTTTAGAATTGTGTACTTAAATTAAAAAAATAATTAATTAGAGATAATTTTAATTAATATTGACTAAATACCCTTAATTGTATTCAACTTAAACTTTACACTAACACTGATAAGAAAATATTTAATTAAGAGAGAAAGAGAAAAGATGATAATAAGGGTAAATTTGAAAAACAAACAATTATTGTTATATTGGTATTATAGAATGACAATTATATTAAAACAAAAAATTTTTTTTAAAACGGCAGATATTGTGAAACAGATGAAATAACTCATTACATCTAAAAAATTTCACAATCACGTATGATTATAATTAAAATGTACACTAGTTTTAGCAACTAGAATAACTTATCGCTATTATTTTTTAAAAAACACAACTAAACTATTTTTTACTTTAATTTTCATATACCAACAGTCATCAATCACAATAAATAAAAATCGTTCTCATCAATGAACGAAAATCATTACTATCTCGGACAAAAGCCTTTTATTACTAATGGACAAAAACTAAAGAACTCTTCCTCTAATACTATTACAAGATTTCAAATTCAACAAATAACTCTACAAAAGGGGGGTAAAAAAATTGTCCAACCAATTAAGAAATATTTAACCTAAAGAAAATACAAAAAATCTTCTCCAAAATATGAAAATCTTCCCTTAGAAATTGTACCACATACAACTATATTGTCTATAAAATTTGACTGTATTCCTAGTGAATCAATATAACAAATTCTTACCCATCTTTATTCTTGTCGCCGCAAGCAGATAGCAACTTGCGACAAGCAAGCATCACCTGGTAACCACCAATGCTGCAACTCCAAATGCAGATATTAAGAGTAGGGTTCGATTCAAATTAAGTGAAATAACAGAATTTAGTTAGTAGGGGATGCATCAAGTCAGCCAGTACACTATGCATAATCAAAACATTGGACATTGATGGCTACATGGATTTTCTAAAATGAGGATTCATAGAATAACAAGAACACCAAATACCACGAAATGGAAATTTCTTCAAGTAATTAAACTCAAATGAGAAGTAACAAACTGATTGTTACAGGGAGCTAGTGACGTTAAGCCTGTGAGCATATCTGCTGACTTGAGAGTAATCAATGTCCGTTTGAGTCCTGGTGATAATTTACGAATAACTCAGTACATCTAATTGAATAATAAATGCATCAGAAAACTGGAAATTAAGATGTAAATGTAATTACATGTATCTTTCCAACTTTGGTACACTGATAGTTTCAGCATCATTCAGGAATTGGGATGTAATATTCACAATGGAGTAATGGTTATTTGCGAGTCGTCCATTTAGCACATGACCATAGCTATCATCTATTATTTCCTGCAGAGAAGATGTGCAGCAAGAAGATTGAAGATCCATCTTCCAAATGAACATACAGAATATCCAATATATTTATTATCTATAACTAACCAAATTAAACTAAATAGAACTCAAATAAAACGAAGGTTTATTTTTCCATTTTCTTGTCAGCCACCTTTTCACCAACCAAACAAATTAGAGTCTTCTTTTTTTTTCTCCAATTCTACCACAAAGCAGCAGGTGCTGGAAAGAAGAGTATGTCTGGTGCTCCATCATTTAGGGGTTTTTTTCTTCTGGGTCAATTAGTCTTTCAAGCCCCTAACTAATATATAATGATAAAGAAAGAAAAAAGACATCAGCCTTTAGGCTGGCCACAACTCTTATACACAGAAGAATAGATAGAAGAGTGTTGTATGGGATATATGTTCACCTCCTGTATCAAGCGGCTGACGAAGAACTGCACCTGGTACCTGAGATCAACTGCAACCATATTTTTTTGTTCTTGAAAACCAAAAGAAGAGAAGAGACAGATATGAGAACGGAAGGCTACAAGCAAAAAAGACAGTTCTTTAATTCATGATGAATCCTATCTAAAATTGGAAGTGTGTGCTTGGTTTGGTAATAAAACCTGTAGTGAGTTGTACGTGCATGGTTTTATGGGTAGAAGAGAAAAGCTGCTCCTCTCCTTCACGCGCTTCCTCCATGTGTGAGCATGATTTTCATTTGTTAATGAAGATTATACCACCACCTGTTTAAGGGATGCTTATCTAAAGGATTGGCTATCAGCTTTTTGTTTTTGTCCTTTTTTGTCAATGGACACAGCACTGTACTGTAATCCCATTATACCGGACAAATGATTGCTATATATTTTTCATAATGATAAAATTTTTGTTCTTAAATTGATTCTACAATGACTTGTGCATTGTTAAATTCATTGGAAAAAAATAATTAAATGCAATACATATAATATCATATTATGATATCGTATTAATATAATTTTTAAGTATTTAGATAATAATTTTATTATTTTGTGTAATTATTTCTAATTTTAAATAATTTTGTTTTAGATAAAATTATTATAAATAATTAATAAGTTACGCACATGATTTAAATTTTTACATACCATATATATACATAACAGTAAAATTGATTATAATATTAATTAAAAGACTTCACAAAAAGTCATTAATTTTTGCTATTTTATATTTAGTTGTTGCCAAAAAAAAAAAAATCATCAGTAACTGCTATAAGTTGATATTTTGCAACGACAAAAAAAAAATGGTCGACTTTACGCAACAATAAAAACAAACAGCTTCTCTAAAATGGCTTTGGCAACAATAAACAAATTGTTAAAGTAAATATTAACATAAACGAATCTTCACAAAGTTACATACTGAAACATTAAAAGAATATGACTTTTACAATGATAAAAATAATCATTCACTCAATTGTTTTTTCACATAAATAAAATAAATCATTTATGTATTTCATAATAAAAAAACATTTCATCTCAATAAATTCAATTTTCGCAACAATTTCATTGGTTGCTACAAAATACCTGAGCTAGAGGCCACGTCTTTTAAACTTTTGTTTTTGCAAAAATTGTGTTTTATCCACAGCAAATTCTGTAGCAATTAACTCTCGAGTTTGGTGATCAAATGCTTACAAATTGTCAACAATCCAAAACATTGTCCAACTTTATTTTGCAAAATTAGTGATTTGTCCACAATGTTGTAGTAATTAACTATTAGCCTTGTGATCAAGTGCACCTATAAAATATTAAAACTTCAAACCTTGTCATCAAAAGCAAAGATGAAATCTATAAGCGTTGTGAAAAATGTCAATTACCACAACATCAGAATAATGCAGAAAACAAAAATATGATTCCATTGAAAATTAAACTAATTCATTTCCTAATCAACAAGAAATAGCCGCTTCCGCAGCACCAAATCAATTAGCGCAAGACTGCTCTTGCATTTTCCGATTCTATGTGACTTGATATTTTCTTAACATTGATAACAAAAACGAAAATAGTAGTATATTTCTTGTATCATATCACTAATGTTCTATGCTGCCAACAAGATCGACGAAGCATCAGCGAAGTCAATGTTGTTCCTTCATTTTATCTTCACTATTTCATCAAAGATAGGCCAACTTCGTACTTTAACTACTAATACACCATCACCACCACAAATGCCAAAAACGGTAAGGACATCAGACATATTCACAGGAACACTTCAGGCTACAAAATGAGAATGGCCATCTCCTTCACTGTCAACTGGCAGAGCAACATGGTTATTAAGTTGACACCAAAAGGAGGTAGAGGACCAAACCAAGTTACTATACAACAATTAACATAATACCAGTCAGTAGTCAATTTTGAGTGAAAGAAAGTGAATAAAAACTAAATGAAACACCATGATGCTAAAATCTGTCAAATCTATATAAATACATCATAAGCATGTTGGCTTAGGAACAGGATTTCTGCAATTAATTACAAATATGTACTCTTTTATGATGTAAATTTTGTAGCTACTAAGAGCTGTTTTGGTCTTTCTAGTTTAGCCTTTATATGCCATTTTTCTCACCCATTATGGTGTTTTTTTTGTCTCTTCAGCCTTTTGCTCTCTTACTTCCGCATGGGGGTGAGGAGGCCCCTATTCAAAACGATGACATCTTCGGGTTTACCTTAATATTTTTGTTATTTCTCTATGCATGTGGTCTCAATATTAGCTACATGTGGTTTAATCACCTAATTAATCTAATAAAGAAAATAATCACCAAAATTCAAAAAGCTTCAAATCAACAACTGAGCAATGCAGAAATCTAAGGCACCATACAAT
The DNA here is from genome assembly GCA_949677035.1 of Omphalea diandra. NCBI lineage: Eukaryota > Viridiplantae > Streptophyta > Magnoliopsida > Malpighiales > Euphorbiaceae > Omphalea > Omphalea diandra. Next base: position 18,295 of record CATIWR010034418.1, read on the forward strand.
TGCCATAAGGTAATAAAGGCAATTTCAACGTATAATTATTCCTATAAATTTTTAAGCAAAGTGTTAAATAACTTGAAAAGAAATTCCCTAACCACTTAATGAAAGAGTTCATAACTACCAATTAACAATTGAGTAATTCCATAAATTTAATTAGCCTAAGTGTTAAAAAAAATTTAATTAAACAAATTTAATTAGGAAGTCTAAAGTCTATTTTGTTTTTAGTTTCTTATGCCCATAAATTTGATTTTAGTATTAAAATTTTTTAGTCATACAATTTGAATTTCAAGTCAAAAGTATAATTTTTTAAGTAACAACATTTTTATATTATGACTGCAATATTAAGGTTCCATTCAATTATATTAGGCTATTAAATTAACATCAAATATTAACAAAAATAGTATTATAATAACAACACTAAATTGAAATGTAGCGATAATTTTTATTTCAGAAATGTTATTTTAAAATCAGAAATCTATTAATATTTCTTTTATTGATTTTTTATTTATCCACGTACATATAATTTATGATAGTTTATCATTTTATTTTTTTCTTCTTTTCAATAAACACATAATCTAAAATATATTATATCTATTTACTTATGTGATGAACATAATATCATATGTGAATATTTTATCCCATAATTAGTGTACAACTTAATTAAATTTAATATTTACAACAAAACATTTATTAAAATAAAATTATAGTGCTTAAAATAATAATTTTATTATATATTATTTTTAAGTTTCAGCTGCATCACGTGGATAAAATACTGGTATAGAGTAAATGCCAGTTTAATAACTAAAAGTCTCAGATGATTTAGTTCTCTTGATCTCTAGTTGCACACGCTAGGACCTAACCGTCCACTGATCATTGGTCATTTCAATTTGACTTTCAATTGGTGAAATTAGATCTTCTTAGCCTTTCTAATTATTCAGGACAATTCAATTAACAACATTCATGTCTAAAACATGCTTTCAGAATTAGAGTCTCAATGTTAGCGTTTACGAAAGGGTTAATTACTACAAGTCCCATGTGTTGTCATAATTGACCAAGTCGCACATCATTTTTTAGAATGATCCATTTGTTGCATTCCATTATACTAAAAAGTTATTTCATTAAAATTTTTGTTAGAACTCTTCAAAAGGTCTATAATAGCAAAGGTATTAAATCAAATTTTCAGATCTAACCACATTTTTAAAAAAAAAACGACCCTCACTTATCTCCCTAATCTCACCAATCACCAGCAGCCAACTCAAAAACCTATCTCCATCTCCCCCAAAACAGCCCCTCACACCCCCAACCTACAACACTCACCCTCCAACAGATTACTTCGTGAAACCCTCATCATCGAGTTTTTTAGACGCATTCATAATTTGCAGAAGGGATGAAGCCTTTCTTCGACCTCATAGAAAAGTGAGCTTCTTCTATAACTTGTCCAAAACAGGTTCAATGTGGAAAAGGCAGTAGCTTTTACAATAGCAGGAAAAAAATCGAATGAATGCACAAATAAAGATTGGATCCTTGGAACTGCAGTAGTTATCTAATTTACTTAGAACCAGCATAGACCTGAATCCCAAGCACCAGCTCGAATACCAACTGATGTAGAACCAAACTCTAACACCCTCAACAATACTCATCCGAAACCCAATATTTCTTATAGGCTACACATTTATATAGAGAAAACTAAAATAGGAAACTATATAATAGCCTACCAAAATATAAAAATTATCTAAACAAGTTCACCAAGTCTCCAACTACTAAAAGAAGAATGATAAGTATTGAGAGATCCATCTCTCCAAGACGAGCTTGAGTTCCAAATAGGACTTGGGGAGGGATATAAACTAAATCAGTGGATGCATGTGTTTGTGAGAGATAAGGGTACTTTTAATGGTATAAAGAAAATCTTTTGTTCTACTTATACCATTAATTAATGGACAAATCTTTAAAATCCTAATGAAAGGAATTCTTAGTCCAACAGAATGACAGTAAGGGATGATTATAAGAATTTAAAAAATGAGGGATGACTTAGTCAATTATGACAAAACACGGGGTTTATAGAAATTAACCCCTTTACAAAGCTTTTGCACTCAAATGAACTATTTTTGCTTACTTAGGCATCTTTCTTTCACTAAATTGAACCTTAAAAAATGAGATTTTTCACACTGAATGCTTGCATATTAACAATTGAATTCAACAATCAGAAAAGGGTAAATTACTATCAACTCCCTGAGATTTGACAATATTCACTAGTCAGAACGTCTATTTCCAAACTTGAACTGTCACATCCCAAATTTCATTCCATCAACACATTAGTCGTTCCATTAAATGACCATAAAATGTCAATTTTACCCTTAACTTTGAATTTTTATTTTCAACCACACTCATCCCTTACTTTACAACCATTAAAAAAAATGCAAGCAACATTTTCAACACCAAAGCAAAATCGAATATACCGGCATATCAAAAATCTCAAAACTTATTTATAATTTCAAATTCCATAATTCAAAGTTCAATAAATACACATTGATTCTAAAAAAAAAAAACAAAAAATGAACAGTATCTCAATTGCATATCTAGTAAAGAGTGCATGCGCACGTGCACACACATATATATATCTATCTCCATTTTTCCTTCTCTATCCATTTAAAGTTAGAATTAAAAAAAATTAAAAATTAAAAATATCAAATTTCTCATGGAATTATAGAAAAGGGCATAAAAGTACTTATATTGATTTTTTTATGTTTGACTAATGGCAAAAGTTAAAAAAAACTTGATAGAAGGACCTTATTGTCGACAGAATCAAATCTAAGGGATAACTAATATGATTTTAAAAATAGAGGTACTGATTAGTGAATTAAGTTAAACCTCTGGGTGTAAATAGTAATTCGGCAGAAAAAATAAATAAATAAAACCTACAGCTGAGACAAATTCTAAGCCATGGAATATTGCTTAATGTTCTAGCAGCAAGCACCAACTTTCAGCTCTCTGAATTGATGGAAGTACATATTCCTACCAAAATTAGTTTTCACACCCTCTACCATTCTCAAGGATCTTTATATTCCTTACTATTGTTCCCCCAAGTCAATATACAGAGAGAGAAAAAAAAGGGGGGAGGACGAGAGATAAAGGAGTCAGAAAGAAAGACAAGACAGATTAAAAAACAATGGGCCACTTACTTGACAAATGAATCTCAGCCATACGACCAAAAATTTCAAGAGAGACACATCAATGGAAGGGACTCCATTAAGACTTTGGGACTGTCACATTCAGGATTTTTACATCTTGGAATGGCTTGTCTGCCCTGTCTGTCTTCACCTTTTCAATTCCCTGCAAACAATGTATATCAATTCCAAATCCACAATAGCACATTCATTTGGCATAAATAACATGTAATATCAGGGATTCATTCATTTATCAAGGCTCTATGATACATGGCATGCTTGAAAGATAATTGGAAAGGCACAAGTTTGAGACATGCATCAAGTACAGTGGCGATACCATGAAGTGCCAAGGAATTATTCATATCATATTTCATCTTATAAATGATCACCATTTCTCTCTCTCTCTCTCTCTCTCTCTCTCTCTCACACACACACACACACACACACACAAGAACACAAGCAAGAGCAAAGAAAGAACTTGTAGCCACAGTAGGCAAATAATGAGGGATTCAACATCACCTGGACAACGTCCATTCCCTTTACAACTCTACCAAAAACTGTGTGCTTATTATCTAGCCATGGCGTGGCCACTGTAGTGATAAAGAACTGAGAGCCATTTGTATTTGGGCCTGCATTAGCCATTGACACTGTGAAAGGCCTGTCGTGTCGTAAACTATAGAGACAAACAGTTACCCAGTTAGTCGTGTACACACATGGAAAGTATTTATAAAACAACACTGGAAAACTTATAGAAAAAATAAATGGCAATTTAGTAGCTTGCCGTGCACATTCTGAAGTTATAAACAAATAAAAACCAAGTGAAATATCCTATAAAGTCTGTCCTTTGTTTAGGCAACAAGCGATCAGTCAAACCAATGATGTGAAATATGCCACTATTTAACGGCATTCACCAAATTTGATGTTATCATGGAGACATTCGCCCAACGATAAAGAAGAAAATAAACATTCATTAAAACAGTAGGAGCAGAAAAACCAGGACATCTTATATTGCTCGCTCTGTTCTTTTGCCAAATAGCGGACAAGACAATCACATGAAAATCATTATTATCAACAGGTTAAGAGTGCAGTAAATCTATCTTTCATTACCTAACTTCAACAAATTACAAGCATAAGCTTCTCAAAATTGTTGAAAAATGTATGGAGTAAAAAGCTAATAATCAGAAGGCTGGAATCAAAATATAGTAGAACTAACAAATTTACCTTTTATGAAATTCATCCTCGAACTCCCTTCCCCAAATAGACTGCCCACCCGTGCCATCCCCCAAAGGATCTCCAGTCTGTATCATGAAACCTTTGATGACCCGATGGAAGATAAGATTATCATAATAGCCATTTCGGCAGTGTGTTGTAAAATTCTCCACA
>CATIWR010034431.1:0-26380 GCA_949677035.1 Omphalea diandra
TAAATCATTTGTTAAGAAGATTAACAAAACAGATTAATTAGTGTTTATCTAATCTAGGAAACATATTCTAAATTACTGAGCAACATGCATCAATCTTATGATCAACATATATATATGGTAATTAATTATAGAACCGTCAACCAATAGAATACAAAATAGGGTTGACTACGTGCAATATACTTGGCCTGCACATCAATGATTGTCTCCATCAATGGTTCAGTATATATTATTCCTCCTCAATATTCTGTATTTTTTTGATAGTTGACAAAATTTAGATATTGACTTGTGATTTCAGATTTGTTTATGCATTTGAAACTATTCTGCATTACTGCTTATATTCTTTGATTTGTTAGCCGTCAAGTTATCTTATATATGCACCCAAAAACATAAGCTACGTGGCCATGATAAGTGTTGAGTCATCAAATACCAAGTGATAAATTTCCGTGGACAAGTAATTTTTTTTCTTTTCTTTTTTTTTTTTTTTTGAGTTTTATTAGCTGAAGTAATAGATTGTAAACTATGCAATAGGAAGTAATATTTTTATTTTAACACTTATTATAAAAATGAAACTCCCACAATCATAATAATAAAGAGAGCTTGAACTCAACCTATCATGTTTAATCGGTTATCATGTACTAATAAATAATTCCATTAAGTAAGACATAGCTAGATATATATACCTTTGTGTAATCAACATTGATTCCTACAAACTAACAATGACATAGTTTGCGGTCTTTGTTTAAAGATACAATGATTACATAATTAAACTTTATTTGATAGGTGAATAAAGACAATAAGTTCAAAAACTTATCACTTCCAAAAAATAAAAAATACAATATAATACCATATTTATATACAATTGAGATTGTTTCATTATCGAATTAATTAATAAGTGAATCCAAAGTTTGATGAAATGAAAACTATAATAAAGGGATCAAGAATGGCTTTCTTGGCTTGGCTACTGTTTTGTATTGATTCCACATGTCATCACATTCTGCTTTTAGGATTATTGTTATACTTAAGTAGGTACAAACCGGAAGCGCTGACTTTGGAGTTCTGAAAATTTAAAACTTGCTACTCAGTTTTTATGAAATAAGAGTTTATATACAGCAGAACTGGTTATTTTTAACTCAATTTAAAAATTCGATTTGAATTCGCTCAAAAAAAAATTACTCAAACTCAATTCTTTTCGAAAAGAAATTTGAAAAAACTCGACTCAAAATAAGCTAGAAAATTTTGGATTAAATCCGACTTGACCCGAGTTTAATCCACAGACCAATCAGCATCGACTCGACTCACAAGTTAACCTAAATTTGTGGCTCTGCACATGCCCCATCATGAAGATTTTCCATGCCTTTTCAGCTACTGTTGTACGCGAAATATTGTTCCAATACTGTTAAGGTTTTCACAAGATTCAGAATGCCAATTAATGGAAGATTTGAAGGTTCTATTGGAGTGGATCCATGTGACTAGGGCAGTTTATTATACCTACAACAGGCCGGAATCGCTCAAAGGCAACTGAATACTTGTCAAATGAGGCAATTGGCGTAAGGCCTATTCAATCTTTATAACTTGGTTTACTCATTGCTTTTTCTTGCCCAGAAAATAGAACGTTATGTCCTGGCCCGTTGAATATATCTAGAGGTGGCAAACGGATTGAATTAGAATTATTTTGAATTGGATTATTTTCAAATCGGATTATTTCTAGGTCAATGTGTTTTTGAGTTAGATTCGGTTCATCCATCGAGCCATGCTACAAAAAAGATTTTGGATCGGATTCGAATTTGTTCTTAAAATTAATTTTTCGGATTTAGTCATTTTTAAAATATACATTTGAATTTTTTAATCAATATTTTCTCACAATTTGTTAAGAGAAAAATAATAAATTTCACTTAAAAAACTATTTTTAGTAAGATAGATTTTATATAAAATGAAAATTTAATTAAAATTTTTTGTTTTTATTTAAATGCTTAATCAATTAAATATAATTTTTGAAGCAAATGACTACATAGAATGAAAATAATTGAATTAAGTCCACATAAAATCATATTCAAGCCATATATTATAATTTAAATTAATTTATAAATAAACATATAATGTTCAATGATAAAAAAAATCATTCATTATAAAAAAATTTGTGTGATAAAATTAGATTTGTCTTAATATAAAAATCAAATTTATTATAATTATTATAAAAATAAATAAAATTGTGATGAATTTCTTTTATATATTAAATCATTTAAAAATTTATGAAAAAAATTTAACTTAATTACTTAAAATTCAAACTTTTATACAATTTTAAATTGTATTCAAAACTTTTAATTGAGTCAGTTACACTGTTACTTGACAAATTGAATTTAATTACACCTCAAATCAAAAATAGAATTTAATAAAGTGCATCTAAATTCAGCTGACACTTTATGGCTTAATTAATATATTACTTTTATCTTATTTAATTTAATCTTATTTTTACTTAATTAAAATTTATTATATATTTTTGTATGATGAATTTTAAATTTAGAATTAAAAATTCTAAAAATTTCAAAAAGTCATAAAATCTCACAATCTCTAATTTTTTTTAAAAAAATTCTCTCAGACTTCTTAAAAAATAATTTTACATTAAATAATAAATTTTATGTATTAAATAATAAAATTTTAACTATTCAAATAAAAACTTCTAACAAATATTTAAAAAATCAACCACATTTGTTTAATTATGATGATATTTTTATTTTTTATTCAATTTAATCTCACTTTTGCTTAGTTAAATTTATTTTGTACTTTTAGATGATGAATTTTAAATTCATATTTAATTTTAAAAATAAAATTTGAAAATTTAAATTTAACATTCATAAAATCTCTCAATCTATTCTTAAAAAATTAATTATTATATTTTAATTAATAGTCATTTAAACTATTTAAATAAAATTTTTAAAAATTATTTCCATGAAATTAATTAAGAAGATACTTTTTCTTATATTCAATTTAATCTCTTTTTTATTAAATAAATTTATTATATATTTTTATATGAAATTTTTTAATTTTATATTTAAATCTATAAATTTCTAAGTTTTAAATTTATAACTCATAAAGTCTCTTAATATCTCATTTAAAACATTTGCTCTCAATCTCTCCCTAAAATTTCAATTTTTTATTTTAAATAATAAATTATTAAATCATTTAAAAAAAACTTTAAGAAATATTTAAAAATCAATTACATGAGCTTAACTAAGATGATACTTATATTTTATTCAATTTAATCTCATTTTTAATTAATTAAATTTATTACATACTTTTATTTGACAATTTTATATTTAAATATAAAAAATCTAAAATTTTTGAAATTTAAATTTATAATTTATAAATTTCTCAATCTCTCATTTTAAAAAAAAAATTCCTTTCATTCTCTCTTATTTAAATCATTTAAAACAACTTTAATAAATATTTTAAAAATCAATTAAATGAGCTTAATTAAGATGACAATTTATTTTTATTTAATTTAATCTCATTTTTTAATCAATTAAATTTATTATATATTTTTATTTGATAATTTTATAGTAAAATTTAACAAATCCTAAAATGATGAAATTTAAATTTATAATTCATAAATTTTTCAATCTTTAATTTTAAAAAAATTTCTTTCATTCTCTCCTTAAAAAAAATTAATTTATATATTTTAAATAAAAAATTATTTAAACTATTTAAAATAAAAATTTTTAAGAAATATTTAAGAAATCAATTACATGATATGAATTTGAACATTCTCAAAAAATTTATCCTTAAAATAAAATTTAAGGAATTATTAATTTATTATTTAAACATATAAAAATAAAATTTATAAATTTAAAACATAAAATTAGTATAAAATTATTTATTTATTTAATAAATAAAAATAAAATTTAGCTATTTTTGTGAAAAAATATTTAAATTGTTTAAAAATAAAAATATTATCTTAGTAAGATTAAAACTTAATTTTGAATTTAATTGAACTAATTGAAAAAATATAAGGGTCAATTGAGTCTAAATATATATTTTATTAAATGTTGATTTTGGCTTGGGGTATAATTGAGCCCAATTCATGAAATTATAGTGTAATTGACTTAATTAGAAACTTTAAATGCAATTGAAAATTTACAAAAATATTTGAAGCTTTTTATTCATTGAGCCCAAAAATTTTAACTTAAAAATTTTTGTCATAATAAATAAACATATAAGATAAATTATGATATACACTCTTTCATCATAATATTTTATCACACTATAGTGTAAACCAAATTATATATAAAGAGAAGTAGTATTATTATAATAATATGTGTCACTGTATTAAATAATTTAAAAATTATGATAAAATTATTTTATCGCAATAAATAATTTTATTGTTACTAAATAATTTATCATAATAAATAATAAATTATAATTTAGGCACATAAAGAAGCAAAGTAAAATTAATAAATTTATTGAAATATAAAAATTTCATTATATTTTAAATAAAAATATCAAAATTAAAATTAAATTTGAATTTAAATTTAATTAAATAATGTAAATATTTTTTGAAATAAATTTCTTTCTTTTTTATTTTAATTATTCTACCTTTTATATATTTAATAATAAAATTTTTCTTTTTTATATTGTCATCAAGTCAATTGGATTGGGACACGGGTTAATTCATTCAAGTTAGTTTTGACGCGACCCATCAAGTTCATCCTCACCCAACCCAACTTGACCTGAAAATTTTTTGGTTATTTCGAGTTCAGATCATTTCAGATTTTCCCTTGGTCAAATTTGGATTAGGTCAAAAATTGTCACCACTACATATATTATTTTTTAAAAAAATTAACGGTAAGGATATTTAATACTTAATATTTATTATCATTTTTAAAATATTAACACCTAATTAATTAATTTTTTTCTGGGCGATCTTAAAACGCACTGGTGCAAAACTTGTTTAGTTCCCTTTTTCTCTTTTGTATACTTTGTTGTGTTAGGGTGAACAAATATTATGGATTAGCTTTGGAATATGGCATTGATAATCATAGTATTTGGGAACTCAAAATTTGTAAGAAGTCAAGTTAGCCAATTGTCATATTTTAAAGTCATTTTATCGGTATATTAAATCCCCTGAAATGAAAAGAATAAATCATTTAGCAAAAATTAAAAATAAGTGTGTTTTTCATACATACATACATACATACATACATACATACATATATATATATATATAAACCATCAGTTTTTTATTTCACTAAGCGAAAATTAAAGTAGGTATTTCAATCTTTTAAATTTCTCAGATTACAAAATGATTATTTTTACTTCATGATAATCTTATTATATATTTTCTCTGAGATAAAACTGTTAAATAAAGTTTATTAATTAATGGAAAATTATTTAATAGAAATTAATCACTATATAGTGAAAATTAATTAAAAAATGATAAAAACACATGAATGTGAGAATGACTAGAATTATTTTATGCTTAATTACATAAAAGTTCTCAAAATTTTCAAATTTTAACAAATTTAACTTATTGTTTCATTTTTTTAATTAAATTCAAATTTAATTATTTTTGTTTCAAATGTACTCTTGAATGATGGAGAATTGACCATCACTATGGTTTGACTATAACTATTCTTTCTTTCTATAATGAAGAGTTGAGGAACTACTAAAATTTTAGATTATTTTGGTCTTTTACTTCGCCCTTGGAATTCTCTTCTTTATCATATACATTTTTTTTGTGGATTAAGTGTTTTTCATCTCAAATTTGATTTTCAACTCGGATTGTATTTTCTTGGCAAGTCATGAGATCCACTTGAATCTAACAACCAATTTATCACCCAGTGTCAACGCAACAAGAATTGCAACTTGTATATGAAGATTGCACTATTCAAAAGGTTATCTTTGTTAATGTTATCCAATGTATCTATTTGTTTACTTTTTTTTAACCTCTAAACTTTAGGTATTTTTATATTTTAGAAGTGATAACATAATGTAGATATAATGGAGGAAGTACTAAAAATACATGGATTAATTTAGTGAATTGATAGTTATAAATAATTAAAGCTAAAATTTTAGCTTTGAGGTTAAATTAATAACATTTTTTACCTATGTGGAAGTTCAAGTCACTAGACAAGTCAAATCACCATAGTCGTCAACCCTTACTAACTGAAAGTATATTTGAAACAAAAAATTAAATTTAGATTTATTAAAAAAAAGTAAGAAAATTATCCAAATTTGTTAAAAAGTGAAATTTTTAGAGATTTTTAGGTAATTAGGCTTTAATTACTATAAATGAAGTAGCAGTCAGCATAACAGAGCATTACAACCATTAGTTAGTTACTGTCATAAAGTCAACTAAGTGACGACCAATAATGTTAGTCATTCCATTAGTTAGTTATTACTTAGAAGATGAGGCAATTATCAAATGTGTAATTCTTTCTGTTCTTTATAAGTTATTGGAAAGGGTTTTCTATTTTCTATAGAAACAAAAATAAAGAGAACAAGAGATTAGCATGATATGAAATGCACACATATTGGTCGATTAAATTAAGACTCGATTGTTGAATTAGCAAGCACTTGCATTGATGAGTTGTAGTTGTTACCATGGATCAGTGAAATTGTACTTGCATCAGTTAGAATTGGCGGGAATAGTTCTATGATTGTAATATCTTAAGTTTTTATTGCTTTTTCTTTTTTATTTAAATTATTAGTATGTTGTCTTCTATTTTGTGCAAAAGGAAGAAAGCATTATTTGCATATAAGTAGTTTTACATGGTTCCATCTTCAACTATAGCAAAAAACAGTCAAATGGTATCGTATTATGTACAATATGTTGGTTTAATAAGGGATAACTATTCGAGTTCAGCTTTTAAGTTTAAAGCGAGTTGAGTGAGTTTGTATAATTGACTCAGTTAGTTCAATTATGATAGCTTGTGGTTGTTGTTGGATTGATTATGTATATGAATATTATGTTATGTTTTGTGTTTGCAAGTTGGCATGATTTTTTTTGTCTTCAAATTGCTATCATCAAATATGATTTTTTTTAGTTATAGGATTGATGCATCCTAGTTTAATGTTTAGCTTTTACTTTTTTCAACACTAATGTTGAAGGATTAAAGGAATAAATACACCCAAATATTTAGTAAATGTCAATTCCTGTTTGATTTAGTTCTCTAAATGCAGTAAACATATGTTTGTGTTAAGGAGAGGTGGAGTCATTAATATCTCTAGAAAATTCTTATACATTGAGAGAAACCTAAGATTTAGAGGAATAAAATACTACTTTGTTATTGTTCATCTTCTCTTAGTTGTTAGTTAGATACACATAAGATCATAATGGTCCTTAGTTTGATATGCATAAGATAATGACTGGTCCAATGAGCTTAAAATTTTTTGTGAATTTATTTGAAGTAATGTAATTGCTTTTTTAATTAAAGTTGCCTAGCATACGCGAGAGCAAGCGCGCGTGCGCACACACATATATATATTAACAACAGACTAGTCTTGCACTTACAAAATTTTTTCAATTTAGCTTTAGTTCAATCTACAAAGAAAAAATAAATCAATTAGTCTCAATTTAGTATCAATGTAATTTCCACTATTTTTGTTTGCACCATTTTGCGTTGGAGTTAACATACTTATGTTCTCCATTGGTCATGTTCAGTTGGTGCATCGACATTAGTCTTATCTAAAATGTTTCTTCACTAATACAAAAATAGAGTTATAGCCATTGTCTTCTTATCTTTGCATGCATTTATGTTAGTTGTGCAATATCATATGGACATTGATGTATTCTTAACATCAGTTATGCTTGATATTTGTCATATGATTGCTTTGATTATTAATTATATGATTATATATTTGGTAGATGCTAACATAAGAGATACAATATGTGTTATATTCTCTCATTAGCAATTTTGTATCCAAACATACATTTCATGAGAGAGTCAATTTCTCTCAAAGAGTTAGGCATGTATAAGATTTATGGATCGTCATTTTGGATTGTGTTGTGTTGCATATTTTCCATACATGAAATGGAGTTTTTTTTAGAACACTATCGCAATTTTGTTTGCATCTCTTAGCCTTAGTTGGAAGTGATTACTAAAGGCATTGTTTAATATGATTGTTTTGTGTTAGAGTTAGCATACTTATGTATTCCATTGGTTATGTTCGGCCTGGTGCATCAACATTAGCCTTGGCCCAAAATGTTTCTTCATTGGTTACAACCACTATCTTGTTATCTTTTGTATGCATTTATGCTAGTTGTGTACTATGATATGGACACTAGTGTATTTTTAATATCAATTATGTTTTATCCAGTGTCTTGTGATTATTTTAGAGTTTGAAGTTTTGTATTAAGGAATGAAGATGAATTGTAACTTTTTTATTTTTCTTTATTATTGGTATCAAGCACATTTAAGAATCCTTTTTGAAGGGTAAAATTGATAATTAATTGATGATTTTCACTTTTTGATGTTAGTGGAAATAGTGCAAATAAAATTGGTGGCAATGGGAATCTTAGCAACATAAATCATGGTAACAAAAATGGTAATAATAGAGTATCCAAAAGAGGTAAGGTAGAATAAATGTGTTTACATGGGAATTAATATAACTAGAAGAATTTCTTACAAATAAAAAAAAAAGTTGAGAGTCATTATAAATAAATAAAATTTTCAAAGTTAAATTTTTAGATGATAATAAGGTTTTAACTATTTGCACTCATTTTGAAACTTCTTGCACTCCTTTAAGGTTTAGATTTTATTAAAAGCTCTAACTATTTACACTCACTTAAAGAGTATAAGCAGCTATAAAAAAAGTACAAATAGGTAGAATCTGATAACAAAATCTCTCGCCTCTATAAGTTTTTGAATTAGCATAAAATCTTTATGCATCATAGATATATAAGGTTACATAGAATAGAATTTATACACATATATATGTATCCTAACAAGTAATTAAATATTATATGCACAAATTTCATATGAAAAATCAAAAGAAAAAAAAATGTCATCTGATGAAATGAATAACAAAATAAAAGTTAATTAATAAATTTATTTTTGAATAAGAGAAGTTCGTATGCACATGAAAGAAGTTTGTTTTTTAACTTATAAAGTTATACTATATTCATTTACAAGTATATTTTTTAATGTTTTTGTGGTTCTTTTTATTGTCTTTTTTCAATCTTATAAAGATGATTAAATTTTATATCATATTATTATTAATTATTTTTTAAATGTTACATATTATCATAAAGTATGAATCCTTTATTTTTTTTAAATAATTAAAAATGATAGGGTTAATATTATAATAACATCAAATATATATTGAACTAATTTATTATATTTATTATTGAACACTTATTGTAAAGATAAAACTATCACAATAACAATAATAGAGGGAGAACTTGAACTCAACCTGTCACGTTTAATCGGTATTCATGTACTAAGTAAGACATAGTTAGAGATGTACTTTTGTGTAATCAACATTTATTCCTACAAACTAAACATGATATAGTTTAATGAAATGAAAATTATAACAAAGGGATTAAGAATGGCTACTGTTTTGTATGGATTCCACTTGTCATCACCTTCTGCTTTTAGGATTAATAATTAAGTTGGTAGAAACATGAAGGGCTGACTTTGGAGTTTGGAAATTAAATACTATTTACTAAGTTTTATTAAAGAAGAGTACATATACACAGGACAAGGAGAATCTTCCATGCATGTTGTTTGACATTTGAATCCTACGTTATAGTCAAATCCTTTTTATGTAGACATTAAAAAAATAATACTAACAGGGAATATGTGCGGTATAACTATAATAATAAATTTTAAATAAATTTAATATTTTATTTTTATTAATTAATTAGTTAAATAATTACAAATTAATATATAAATAGTAATTAAAATTTATTATTATTATTTTATAATATATTATTATTCTATAAAAGTTATTATCTAGTTAAGTCTTTTTAAGTAAATAAAATAACAAAATAAAATATTGTAACAAAATTAGTATAGTATATTTTTTATTAAAATAAAAAATTCATATTTTTATTTTTTTATTGGACTTTTTTTAATCTTTTTTAGTTCTTTTAATTTTTTCTTGCTATATACAAAACTAAATATTTATTATTATGAACATGAAAACTTCTTGTTAAACTTTTTAAATTGTTTTTTAAATTCCTTTTTTAAAGAACTTTATATAGTAAAACCTCTCTAACTTAACATGACCTATTGCCAAATTTTGTATTAATTAATGGAGGTTATTAATTTGTAGACATATATATATATATATATATATATATATATATATATATATATATATATATGTAACTTCAAGTTATTAATTCTATTATTTATTGTTGTCAGTTACAATAAATTTATATATATATTTTCAAGAAAAGATAGTTATAAAAATGACTTGTATTTCAATTAAAAATTAAATGTAAGGGATATGAAAAGACTTATTTTAAATCTGTTCATTCATGTATTTTTTAACTTGATCTTTCAAATTCTACTCATATTGTAGCACATAATATATTATGATATATACAATTCAAAATGAGCTGTATACATTTCGTGAGTTACAAGATGATATATTGCAAGTTACAATAAATTTATATAAATTTTTAAGAAAAGATAATTATAAAAATGATTTGTATTTTCAACTAAAAATTAAATGTAAGAGATATGAAAGATTTTATTTTAGATCAGTTTATTCATGTATTTCTCAACTTAATTTTTAAATTTTACCCATATTATAGCACATAAGATATTACAAAATATACAATTCGAGATTAGAATAAATAAGAATAAACAATTACTTTAGATAAATGATTTTATAAAGAACACTCATTCAACTAATTAATACTCTTAGTAGTTTTTTAGTATTTTGTATTAATTATTAAATAGTAAAAATATTAATTTATATACATGGAATGTAGTTGGTTCCTGAAATTTTATTAAATTTTAAAAGTTATTAATTATTAGGGTATTTATTTAGAGAGATTTTACTATATATTGTTAAAATTTCTATATTTTCTTTTAGTTCATTAAGGAAATTAATTGTTTAATATTAATTAATATTAGTTTATTTGTTACATGATAAAATAAAAATATATTATATTGTCATTTATCAAAAATATTATGTTGCTAATATAGTTGCTTGAAAATGACAACCATCCATTTAAAATCAGAATTAATTATATATACCCATTGAGGTGATAGATTTGAATTCAGATTCAAAAGAAATGAGACATTTGATCTAAACAAAACTTGATGTGCAATGGAGGTAATAAACGCATAATTAACATCAGGAATTTAAATAGAAATAGATTTTTAAATATTTTATAATATAAATTCAAAGTTAAAATTTCGGATGAGTTATGAACCTCATAGTATATCATAAAATTATTAATTTGTGTGTACTTCAATGAAGTCAGTTTAATTTATTCTATTAGACTTATTTTTCAAACAAAAAATCATTTGTTTTGGACTCTAATAAGCTATTTTTCTATTTAAAAAATTTTAATTTTTCTTTTCTATTCAGGTATAAATTTCTTTTTTTTATTTATTTTAGGCTTTCTAATATATATAAATCGTTGTAAGATTATTTAATTATTCATTTAATAATTTTTATTAATTTTTTTGAATTTGAGAATGAATTACTTTTAAAATGATTTGTTATTTTTTCGAATCTTATATATTGCAACATAAATGTTATGAATTTCTTTACATAAATGATATATATCATCAATATGGAAATTTAGATATTCAAATCTTGATCTTTCATAAGTTGTAAACTTGTGATTAATTAGTCATCATTATCATAAAATATTAATGCATGTATGGATAATTAAAATGATCACAATATATGAAGAAGACACCATGAACAACCATGCACTGACAAGGAGTGAGAACCATGCAGGGAAGACACCTATTTCGACTCTTTGATCATCATATTCTTATTCTCTATAATTGATTTATTATAAGGTCAAGTTCAAATTAAATTCTGCGACTTGATACATATATACATTAGAGTTTGAACCCAGTCTGCAGACATTTATATTTAAAGGCCTTGGCCGTCTAAACCTTGTACACAAATTAAAAATAACATCCACCCAAAAAAATAAGGATCACCTATAATCCCTTATAATTTTTATAATATTTTTTTATAGAAAATTAGATTTTGTGGGTTTCGAACTCGAAGACTTTAGTTGGAATAAATGATATGTAAGAATTAAATTCAATTAGTAATATAATTCTTGTATTTAAAGTAACTTTTAAAATGGTGAATTTTAATTAAACAAGTAAATTGAATTTTATTTCTTTCAAAATTATTTTTTCAAGTTGAAAGAATTGAGTTCTATTACTTTTTTTTAAGCAAGAAAATTAATAAAATAAAATTTAATTCGTTTAAATTTTTTTGAAATATAAAATTTAAATAAAAATAAATTCTCAATTTTGGAAATGATTTAATAACTAAAATGAATAATTAAATTAATAATTTGATAATTGAGAATTTATTTTTTATTATACGAGATTAAAGATTTAAATCTTTTTCCCTTTACAAATTTCTAGAATGTCAATATCATAATATTTAATTTTGTCAACCAAATCAATGAGAATTTGAAATTTGATGATGAGTTTACTCTCATATGATCGTGATTTTAAAAAAATTAATCAAGTAATTAAGTAGTTACAACTACTCTAGGACAAATTATTCCATATTTTGATAAAGTTTTGGACATTAATTTAGATATTTGTTTCTACTACCTTAATTGTGGCCTACCCTTAGCAGTTAGTATGGTCTATTTAAATTATATGGTCATAGCATAGCATAAGATACTCTTGGTTTATGTACTTGTTTTTTTCCATAATTAAGCAAAAATTAAACTGATAATAGGAGCTACTCCATGCTAATGCTATTCTAGACTACTATAATTAGTCTTTCTTTCTTTTTTTTTTAAGATGAAAGAGAGTAATTTTCATTCATGAAATAATTAATCACCTAATTAATTGTCCTGAATATATAAATTGAAAAAAAAATACCTCCAAATTTTTCATGTTCAATATATTTAGTCACTTATCAAGTTTTGTCTTTAATATATGTATATAAATTGATAAAATTTTAATTTTTGTCGCTAAGTGACAACAATAAAAAAAATCATTTCGATGCTAATTTATCAATAAAATTTTTACTGTTACTAATCTATCATAAAAATCCTGCAAAAAGAATTCAAAAAATTTAAATATGGCATCTTAAAATTCAAAATTTTATTTTGTTTCTAATTTGTGGCTAATATCATGCGACGAAAAATTTAAAAAATTTCAATATAATATCTAAAATTTCATCACTAAAATTTTTCAGTTGGAAATTTATTGTTAAAATCTCACAAAAAAAAATCAAAATTTTAATATGACTCCTAAAAATCTAACAAAAAAATTTTTCATTATTAATTCATTGCGAAAATTGTATCGTTTTTAAAATCTTGTAAAAAAATTCAAAATTTTTCAATATATGCTCTAAACGTTTAGCGATTTCATCATTAATTTATTACTAAATTTGTTCCAATTATGATATGTATTTCACACCATGTTTTAGTGATATAATAATATATTTTCATTGTTACTCAATTGCTAATTAAAAACAAATATTGCTATTTTGCTGTTTTCTTATAACGTTATATTTTATTAACATTAACATAACATAATAAATTAAGCTGATACAACTTGTTTAGTTAAAATTTTGACACAATTACTTAGTCAATACATAAAATTAAATGAAGATGACCAAAATTCAACTAATAATTAACTAAAGAACTTGTAAAATAAAAATAAAAATGAAAGCGAAATGAAACAGATAAATAGCCAGTTAGAGACAGCCGCCCCTTCTACTTACCAATCTAAAGCTCCAATTTTCTGTCTTGTCATGATCAGACTCATATGGACGTTTCATATTCCTTCCATGAAATTAATATACTAATAATATAGCCTACAGGGCTTCATATATACATATATATAGATAGATAGATAGATAGATAGATAGAAGTCACCTCAAGAACTGCATTCTTTTCATTCCAAAGGAAAAAAGAGCCGTTTACCACACTCAAAGAAACCTTACACAGCCTCACATTTATATGTATCTACAAATTTGATCTTCATTGGCTTCCCATAAAAACAATTACATTGCAGGAGAGGGTTTCAAGCTCTGTACGTGGTTCAGATATACATATTAAGGTGAGAAAATTACAAATTTATTTTTTGTATTAATTAGTCTCGAAATGACAATTGAACTTGAAAACACAATTTATAATATCGCTGAACCAAAAACTCATCGATAAAATTTTTCATACTTTCTTTTTCATGCATAAACTTCTTTTCGATGTGCATATATATAGAGATATAGTGCACTTCTTTCCCTTGATCATAACTTTTGGGTTATGTGCTAATTGTTTGTTCTTTTTATACAGATCGATCAAGCCTAATTATTTGCGGATCCAAATGAGGAATGCTATTCTTCCACCTGTTGCATCCTCACAAATTTACAACTTTGGTGATTACTGTGTTTTCCTTATCTTTATACGACTTGGTGGCTTGAATTGCATGTGACCTAGGATTAGTAAAATACATTAATTTTTTTTTTTAATTTCAACTATAATGTAATGTTTTTTTTTTTAAAGGGAACAATGAAGTTCAGATGCCAATGTTTGAGGTCTCATCAATGGACAACAAAGGGTATGCATTTTCCAACTACTTTATCCGTCTCTTAAATTATAATTGAAGAATCTTTCTGTTTCCAATTTCTTATTCTTTTACTCATTTTTATACGAAATAAAAAAAATATTATCATTTCTAGCATATATAAAAATTGTATAATTCTGTCTTAATTTAATAAGTTGTCTTGTTCTGTGCATGAAAGAACTAGTTTTAATGTTAAGAGGAAACTAAAAGATTTTGATGGGTATTAATTCCACATAACTAAAGAGCATTAAGATTTAAGATTCAAATTACACAAACTTAGTTCAGTAGTTTGTATATCTTTTTTAAGATCGAAGTGTTTCAGGTTGAACTACTCCATCCTCCTTTGAACTTTGATTAAAAAACAAAAAAGAATCAAATTAAATTTTTGCCTTGAAAATAAGTTGGGTGCCTAGTTCTAGCCCACTATATATTGACACTAGTTTTAAAATTTTCTTTAAACAGGAGTGTCTATGCTAGTAGCTTTTGTTTGGAAGCCAAAGTTGATAGCAGCCAGCCAAGAGGTAGAGGCTTCGCCATTCCTTATGAACAATACTACCAATCAAGTAATTCATTAACTTTCTTCTGTCTACTTTCACAAGTTATCGAGATATACTATCTGCTCTCAATTTTGAAAAGTTTCCATCTAATTTGTTTAGTCAAATCTTGATGCTTTCTTTATAAATTGAAAAAAAGAATAATTTTTAAAAGGAGAAGTGCAGGTGTTATCATTTTAGGGCACTGATAGGTGTCATTCCGAATTACATTTTCAGTGTTACAGCTCCTAAGGCAGTCCCTTTTTAAAATTGCCCTTGTTTGCTATTGCAGGTTTTCAGTTTACGGGCTATAGCTGGGAGAATAATGCACAGCAGTCCATGCAACTAAACAAGAAGGTTTCTGTTCTTAAGGAATTGATATTGACTTGCATGCACATTTTCTTTGATGATGATATATATCATATGTGAATCTATAATGATTAACTAATGATTGGAGCATTAATCCTTTTTCTTTAGGACTTTGGGACTGCTCCAATGAGGAAAAGATCGATTGAGGTTATTAGCCCATTGCCTCAAACAGACATAACTGATCCGATAGAAAACAGAACAGCTCTTATTGAATGGAAGAGAAACAAGAAAAGGAATAAAGCAGGTGCCTGTGAAGCAGAACAATGGCATCATCACCAAGTGAAAGAATCAGCCAATATAAAAGAGCATCAGGTGAAAAATATTTCAAGGCATTTGAACAACAATTTTAGAATACTTTATTTAGTACAAAATGAGACAACCATGGCAATAAGGTCCTGTTTAAGAGGTTCAAAGTTCTATTTCCAATTAAGTATATTTGTGGCTTGGAGTTGCAGGTGCCAGTGAGGAGAAGCCAAAAGCTGTGTGACAAAATCACAGCTCTTCAAAAGTTGGTTTCTCCATATGGAAAGGTGATTGATTTTTTTTTTATTAATTTCTCTAATTAAAGGAAATTTTCTCCTATATTTTGAGCTTCTTAATGATGTTTTTTTTATGCTTAATTTGATTATCGCAGACAGATACTGCCTCTGTCCTTCAAGAGGCTTCTCTTTATATCAAACTGCTTCAACAACAAATTCAGGTATCAGCAAGACAACAAAATATATACACCCCCTTTCCCAAGCTTTAAAAAAAAAAAAATGTAATAATCTCTGTTGCGTGGACACAAACACAGCATGATAAGACGTAAAAAATTATTAATGTTTTCCAAAATTAGCACATGATTCTAATGTCTAGTGTCATAGTAGAGGAAAAAATCGAATATAATTAATTAATTTACTTTAGTTTTATTTTATCTTTGTTATTTTTATTATTTGGGCAGAGTTTGTTTCAGATGTTGATTAGTAGTTCACGTACCACACAGGTAATAAGCATCTACTAACATTAAATTAACTATTTATAGTGGAAATTTATCATTTATACATTTTGTTTGGTAATTATATCTAATGACTCTTTGTAACTCTATTAATTGATTTGATTAAATTTGACTTTGTGACAGGAATTTGATGGCAGACTGCTAGACCTACAAAGCCGAGGGCTTTGCTTGATTCCCATATCAGTTATGCAGAAATTTTCTCAGGATTATATCTAATGACTCTTTGTAACTCTATTAAGAATCGCAAGTCTCTTAATTTGCAGTCATTTTGAACAATTCAACTTCAAGTATTAACAACCTTTTTAGAATTGTTCTGTAACTCCAGAACTAGTGTTAGAAGCTCTTTCTAGGGGAATTCTACTGTGATGAATCTATTTTCCTTATATTTATCCATTAATATAATTTGCTAGTTGAATCCTTAACATCTTAAATAATAATATATATGAGTTCGACGCTTCTCTTCAGGAATATAATATGGTGATTTAAAATTATAGATGAGAGAGATTTATGAGGATGAGAGATAAGAAAGGTTAGTGTCAAACTCTTGAGCACGAGATTAATTTTGTTCAAGTCGAATAGTCTTGAAACTCGACCAGCATAACTATTGAGTCAAGACCACATTAGCTAATGTCATTTTTTAATTCATGATAAATAGTTTTAAGTAATCACACATTTTTTTGGGTTTATTAGCCATAATAAAATTTTATACGTGGCTAAACAAGTTATGTCATATTTATTCAAAATTATGGCTAAATTTTGAAATTAGCTATCACATTTTGCTATATATGTATAATATATTGTAGCTAATATGTGAATCCATTGTCACCATGAGTAGAATCAAATTAGACTGTGATTTGGTGACTAATTTCTATGAAATTTATAAATTGAAACAAGAATGATGTATTAGCTTCAAAAATTTAGGTTAATAACATCACAATTGGCTAGATTATGTGGCTATTGTCATGAACTAGGCTTCTAATATTTTGGTGGTGGATATGGGTCATAAATAAATGTGCAATAGTGCTAGTGAAATCTATCTAAATTGGTATGTCACATGTTATGACATTATGTTGAGTTTTCATTTGGGAGAGAATTTCGCATTTCTAGCAAAATTAACACTAATAGTTTTTACAAATATCAAATTTCATACTTAAATTAAATATAAAATTTATTTTTTAATATATCAAACATAAAAATTTATCTATAAATAAATTTTATAAAGAATTTGTTTTAAAATGAAATAAATTTTAAATTACTAACTCAACCAAATATTGTGTTTAAGTGCTATGAAGGCTTTGAATGGTGATTCTTTAAGTTATAACCAAGTAGATTTAATTTAATTGAGAAAATATCAGAATGATATGATCTGATCTGGCCATTACTAATTCTGTACTTCAGTAACCTTTCATCTAAGTTAGTATTAGCGTGTGAAGGCGTCTAAACGACGTCGGATTGACTCATATAACCCCACAACAAGGCGCAGCCACATTACGTCCCAGTGTTACCCTCTCAAACGTGGCACACTCATGCAACCACACTAAACACACGTCGACATATGAATGGATCAAACGCCCCTACCTCGACAGGTACCGTTGACTGTCACCGTGATTCTAGCCTTATAGCCAGAGCCACCACATCATTCATACCAAACGTGACAAAAAGGAGGAAGAAAGAGGGTTTGCATTTTCAAGTGAAAGTAAAGTCTATCTTTATCATCTCCTAGCCCTAGATTATCTCCTTCTGTCTCTCTCGCCCGTCAACAATGGTAAGCCACGTCTCTCACACCTCTTGTTCTATTGAAATCAATTAAATTGGATCGGTTGTGTTCTTGCATATGCTTTTGCTGTGGTTGAGAGCAATCATTACTGTATAATTTTATTTACAATTTCTAAGTTGTGTTCTTCTTAATCAGTTTGGAGTTTTGATTCCCCAGAATTAGGTCTTAAAGGTCTGTAAATGAAAGAGATTGGGTCACGGATTGCAGCGTTTACTAATTGCTGGATTTTTAAGGAGTGGCTTGAAAGTGAAAGTGGAAATAATATGTATTTTAGTTTTGGAAAATGTTATCAGTTTGCCTTTTGTAATTACTTGTTAGATTTAAGATTGTGTGGCCCTGGTGGTGGTCTTGGGTGGCCAAATGTTGTGAGTGTAATGCTGATGGAGGGAAAACTGACACTGGGTATCAATCAGTTTTACTGGTTGAATCACCTGAATGATGGAAATATGTGTGCTCATAAGGCTTGTATCAATTAGGAGAAGTGAACTGCCCCTTAGTTTATATGGATTTCGCTGAGTAGGGTAGCCACAAGAGCGCAATTTGCATGTCCAGCCTCGAAAGGCAAAAACTAAGTGGACAACAATGAGCCTGTAGCATAAATCAGATGACTTGTTTCCCTATTTATGTTACACTGAAACCTTATTGCAGAAGTATTTATCTGATCCTTCCTACTTTGTTTAACTTAGCTGTGATATATGTGGAGAAGGGGCTCATTTATCAATTTGTCTGGATGATGTCCCTTTTAACTCAGCTAATCTTGGGAAATCATGCAGTTAGAGCAACTTTCTGAATGCATCATTTTTTAAGTTTTGTTTGACTATCATGACGTTAAGAAGATGAAGATTTCTAGAGATCATGTGGTACAGATGGTCAGGTTGTTGCCAGTCAATTATTTGATGCTTATTTGTATTTTCCTTACATGGCCAGGCAAACGCTGCATCTGGGATGGCTGTGCACGATGACTGCAAGCTGAAGTTTTTAGAATTGAAGGCAAAAAGGACCCATCGCTTTATTGTTTTCAAGATTGAGGAGAAGCAGAAGCAGGTGGTGGTAGAGAAACTTGGTGAACCAACTAATAGTTATGAGGATTTCACTGCCTGCCTCCCTGCTAATGAGTGCCGATATGCTATTTATGATTTTGATTATGTAACAGAAGAGAATGTCCAGAAGAGTAGGATTGTTTTTATTGCATGGTATTTACTTTTCTCTATTTTCCCATTCAGACTAGTATTCCCCTGTTTGGCTTTCTATGATTTTCTGTTTAATTATTCCTTTTAATTAACGATGACATATGCATTGAAGGTCTCCTGATACATCCAAGGTGAGAAGCAAGATGATTTATGCTAGCTCAAAGGACAGGTTCAAAAGAGAGTTAGATGGTATTCAGGTAGAGTTGCAAGCTACTGATCCTACAGAAATGGGTCTTGATGTTATTAGAAGCCGATCAAATTGAATGTAGGATGTCTATAATGTGTTGCAGAGCCCATATTATCTGGTTCAATAAGTGTAATGTTTATATTATTTGAACCTAGAATTTACTTCTTTAAGTTGTCTTTATTATATTCGTGGATTCGTGGGGTGGGTATCCCCATCCTGTGTGATATTTGCATACGATTAATTTGATGGTTTGTGGGGGTATAGTTTTCAGCTTGATTTGGTCTCATGTTTCTTTCTTCCTTTGATTTTGGATTATGTTCTACACGTTCTCGTATTATTTGTATATATATTTGTATGCTAGGAGTAGCAGACCAGGTAAATAAGAATTATCTATGTAGTTTATTTATATGCCCCATTGATGATAAGAAAATTCATCTGGTTGATAAGAGCCATGTGTTCTGAAATCTACTATGCTTATGGGATTCGGAGCTATGGTCGTGAGTGGAAGTTAATGGCAGCAGAAAAGCTTGTGTGAGATCCCAAAGGCCTGTGGACAATTGTCCTTATCAAAAACACTTGATGATCTTATAATACACAATCTGAGCTGTATAACGAGATCCCTGTGGGTACTTGGTGGAGATCTCCCTTGATCTTTACTGGGTGTGTTGTTGGTCACCTTGGGAACTTCTTTACACTGGCTGTTCCAAAAGTCATTTCTTACTTTAGTTGCTCCTGAAGTCTACACTAGTATAGTTGCTTGGGAATACGAGTTATGCTATGGTAGATTGATGAATCCGTGCATTTTCATTATAATGCCCATATTAAAATAAAAAATAATTAAAAATTTTTAGTAAAATGAGAAATGATTGAAAAAAAATAAAATTTCAATAGTTATAAATTTAATTAAGTACATTTTCATTTTTTTTCATTTTTCTCTTGTTTTACTAAGAATATTATATTTAAATCAATAAAAATTTTAAAGTATTAATAATTTATTTGAACTTGTGAAGGCGATTCACATTTTATTTTTTTAACCATTTTTTAAGTTAATTATTATAAATTTCTACATATAATTAAGTTATTCTTTTAGTTTCAACTTTATATGAAGCATTTTGTGATTATTATTTCGTTATATTAAGAATTTTCTCGTTATTTTTTTTTGTTAAATTAGTGGGGAATAATTATATAATTCATATTTGTCTTTCAATTTTTTTTTATTTACCAATCATTATCCAATAAAATTGAAAATAAAAAATCTAAAATCTTATGTAAAGCTAAATAGTCTAATGATCACTAGAATAAATCACATATTTGATATGATTTAATCAAATATAATGTAATTAAAAGAATTTTTAATTTAATAGTTCAATAAGTTTGTATTTGATTATATTTAATTACAATTATTTACATTCTACCAAATTTGATTATATTTCATTATAATTAATTATATTCTACCTAACATAGCACAAATGTATATGTATATTTCTCATGAATGCATCATTTGTAGATTAAAAAAAAAAAAGAAGAATAAAATGAAAGGTTGTGATTCCAATTTTCTTTTCTATTCGCAAATGAAATAAGCACATAAATACAACATATCCAATTCAATGATATTGATATCTCCACACAATAAATAACAATTAATCTAAGTAATAAAAAAATTAGTTTGAATTTAAATACAACTTAAAAGATATAAACAAAGAATATGAATTTTCAAAAAAAAAAAAAAAATTAAAGAACTTATCTTCAATGAACTTAAAAAATTGAAGCGGAAAAGTGTGGATCTCACCCTAATAAAAGTGCATCTTGTTCTATTTTCGACATTATCACCGATGATTTCTTGCCTACTGCAAGTGCTGCAGTTAACGATGACTCTACCTTCTACCTCATTGACAAAAAGCCCTCTCTACCCCTCAAATTCGATTCTAAATGGCACTTCAATCTACACTGGCCGTAGCCGTTGCATCGTTGCGATGGGAAGTCGAAGCGCTCAAGTGTGAGGTCGAGGACCGTGTCCACTGCAACCGACTTTATATTCCATCGATATCAGAACTAGCCACATCACAAGGCGGCACATTCGAATCTCTGTTGACATCCAACCATAGTTATTATAAAATAAAAATAGTGTTAAATATCTTTTTTACGTGACATAATTTAAAATATAAATTTTTATTATACTTTTTACAATAACATAATTTAAAATATAAATATCTTTATTATTAAAAAATATAATAATAATATTAATCAGATGCGACTATAATAAAAAAATAAAGTGAAAATTATATAAAGGCGTCTATCATTTCTCCAAAAAAAATATTTAACAAAAATTAAAAATTGAATGATGATTTAAGTAATTATGTGTATAATATTTTTCATTGTAATAAAAGTTTCTGATATTGTTTCTCATTTTAATACATATTCTACAAAAAAGATATGTCATTACATCAATTTAACTAAGATCTCAAGAATCGGATACTATGGAAGATCCCACATATTGCCTCAATTTAGCCTTGTTGTCGCTTTCAAAGATGACATGACCGAAATTCTGCGTGTCTTTTGCCTTAATTGAGGATTCAACCAAAGTGATTGGTAATTAAAAATATTAGTGAAATAGAATATTTATCAATCATACTAACCTAGTCATTAATCATGACTGGACACTCACTCTGACTATGTAAACTATTCCATGCACTAGCAGCAAACAATTATCCCAACAACCTTCGCCTACTGAAGACTTGAACTTTCTCCTTCATCTTCATGCCCATTTTGATAGTCTTAGGCCTCCAAAATCACGAGTTGACGAATACCCATATTGCAAAATCTTATCTTTCGTTTGGCAAATTTGACTTTGCACGGTTTATGTTTGATTCTATGCCAAACCCAAGTGTGTGGTTGTACAACTCTATGATAAGACGTTATGCAAGTGACCGAAATCACCAAGAAGCTATACAGTTGTATCATTTCATTAAGTAAGGAGTTACGGCCAGACAAGTATACTTTCACTTCTGTTTTCAAAGCTTTCACTGGTGCATTAGAGTTTAAAAAGGGTGTTTTGATTGATTGTGATGTCGTGATTAGAGCGCTCGAGTCTGATGTTTTTGTAGGGACCGCGATTGTTGACATGTCTAGTAAAATGGGCGATTTAGAGTTGGCAAAGAAAGTGTTTGATAGAATGCCTGAGAAATATTTTATAACCTGGAATGCGATGCTTTTGAGTTTGTCGCAGAGTGTTGATGCTTGGGGAGCACTGAGTTTTCTCAAGAGTATGCAGTTGGGCGGTGTCGAGCCTGATTTGGTGAGCATTGTGAATTTGGTCCCAGCTGTTTCAAGATTGGGTGATATTGATGCTTGTAGGTCCATTCATGGTTATAGGAGGGGCTTTGATGCGATCGCTTCAAATGGCTTGATTGATATGTACTCTAAATGTGGGAAAATCGTTGTGGCTTGTCAGGTTTTTGAACTGATGCAAGACAGGGATGATATTTGATGGAGAACAACGATGTCAGGGTATGCACATAGTGAATGCTTCTTTGAGGTTTTGGAGTTATTTGATTGCATGAAGAGAGAGAAAGATGGGTTGAACAAAACGTCAATTGTAAATGCTCTTTTGACTGCTGCAGAGATGAGAGATTGAGCAAGAGGGAAAGAAATTCATGATTTTGCTGCACGACAACAGATTGACTCAGATGTTTCGTTTGCTACTGCCTTGATTACCATGTATGCTAAATGTGGAGATCTGGATAAGGCGACATCTTTGTTTCAAGGGCTTAAAGAAAGGGATTTGGTTGCTTGGTCAGCAATTATAGCTGGTCCTGTTCAATCAGAGTATCCTGAAGATGCTCTGTCCCTATTTCGAGATATGCAGAATGATTGTTTGAAAGCCAATAACATTACCCTCATGAGTGTACTTAACGCTGTCCAGAAGTTCTAGCCCTGAGATTAGGTAAAAGTGTGCATTGTTATGCTGTTAAAGTCAATATTGACTCGGATATCTCAATCGGAACAGCCTTAATATCCATGTATGCTAAATGTAAATTCTTTGCTTCTGCACTAACTATATTCAATGGAATGCCATACAAAGATATTGTGATGTGGAATTCTTTAATAAATGGTTATGTCCAGATTGGCGACCCTTATCATGCAATGGAGATATTACAAAAAGTGCAGATATCTGAAATATGCCCTGACTCGGGAACTATGGTGGGCTTGCTTTCAGTTTGTATACTTTTATATGACAACGACCAGGGATCCTGCATCCATGGACAAATCATTAAGTATGGCTTTGAATCTCACTGTCATGTAAAAAATGCTCTCATTGACATGTATTCCAAATGTGGAAACCTATCCAAGGCTGAATTTTTGTTCAAGAGAACTGAGTTTACAAAGGATCAAGTATCTTGGAATGTGCTGATTGCAGGATATGTGCACAATGAACATGCTAATGAAGCTATTTCTGCATTTTGTCAGATGAAACTAGAGAATTTTCATCCGAATCTGGTCACAATTGTGAGTCTCCTTCCTGCAGTGGCACACATCTCAGCCTTACAGGAAGGCATGGCCTTACATGCCTGTATCATCCGAATGGGATTTCAGTATAATATTCTTGTTGGGAATTGTCTTATTGATATGTATGCCAAATGTGGACAGCTTCACAACTCAGAGAACTTATTTCATGAGATGAAGAATAAAGACACTGTTACATGGAATGTGATGCTTGCGGGGTATGCAGTTAATGGACAAGGTAACTATGCTATCAAACTTTTCTCACTCATGCAATTGGGATTGATTCTTTATCCTTCCTTGGTGTTTTGTGTGCTTGCAGACATGCAGCTTTAACAGATCAAGGGAGGCAAATATTTGATTCCATGCAGAAAGAGCACCAACTAGAACCGGGTTTGGAACATGTGGATCTATTGGGTCATGCTGGGTTGTTTGATGAAATTTTGCATTTAATTAAGTCAATGCTGTTGAAACCTGATGCTGGAGTGCGGGGGGCCTTACAAAAGTGCATTCTAATGTGCAGTTAGCAGAATTTGTGCTGGATAATCTTGTTAACCTTGAGCCTAAAAATCCAACTCATCATGTTGTTTATCAAATATCTATGCCAAATGTGGAAGGTGGGGGGATGCTGGCAATACAAGATCAAAGATGATCAAGAAAGGGCTGAGGAAAAGTCCAGCATGGAGTTGGGTTTGAGGCAGTGGACAAACATAAGATATATACATTTGCAGTGGGTGACAATGGCAATTTGTAAGTTAAGAATGTGCCTTCATGCTGAAACATTTAACTTAAAAATGTTGAAAATGATATATTTTAAAATACAACTCGTTTGTTTCAGGATGCGGAGAACTGTTGCTTTTAAAGCATAGCTGATCATAGCCATAGTTTTTGTTTCACATGAGTCCAGATCATGATTCAGATGCTTAAGAAATTTATATATTTTCACAGATTGTTGCTCTACCCTACCGCACATTTCCTTGCAAAAATCCAAGCTGCAAGCTGTGAACTCATTGTTCAAGGTACTGCTCCTTAATCTTTTATTTTGTCATGCTATCTCCTTGAGCAATGATCACTGGTGATCATTCAGGGAAGTATAAACACCTTTTTGCTTATATTTTTTGAGCAGTTTATGCAAGAAGCTTGCTGCTTTGAGGATTAATCGTCTCTAGTACGCAAGAGTCATGGATGATGGGTTCCAGCTCCAGTGGTGATAATTTGGTTCTAGCTAGTGCCATGATATAATACTCCAAGATTCACAAAGGATGGGCCGGGAACTAGAAAGGAATATAAAATTTCTATGTTGGCTAGTTTATTGATCAAGGCCTTTTACGGTAATGTCATTCCTTGGACTTGTCTTCAGTTTCATATAGGAAGGTATGTTTCTTATATTATTTTCTGTGAAGTTCATTTTCCTCATTATATCCATGTTTCTTCTTGTTTTTGTTTTCAAACTCTTGTTAATTTGTATACATGTGTTAGACTTCTCATTGTTTTTCTTATTTGCAGCTTGGGATGATTTTGACTAAATATGGAAGCCAGCTATGCAAGTTACTGCAGCTGCAAGTATGCATGCATTTTTCTTGGTCTCGGGGTGAAAACTTGCTGTTTATCATCGACACTTATCGCAGTATCATCTTGCAATTATATGTTGTCTGCTTTGGTGGTTTTAACATTCAGGGGCCTCAGTTTTTTTTTTCCAATTTCTGCTACAATACTGAAGTTTAGAATTTTCTTATTGTCCCTAAAATTTTGGCATCCACTCCAGGTTTGATTCTGATAGTTCTTCAGCGAGGCAATACAAGTGTGCAAAAACATACTGATTGTGAGTCAGTTTTCATTTTCATGCTTGAATTGATGCTTGGTTAAATTCATATGGAAGAAAATGTTCTTAGGGTGTAAGGCTGCATGATATTACAATTCCATCCTTATGGTATGAAAGCAATTTTATCACAGTGCTTTGCTCTTAAAAGAAGTAGAGATGCTTGAAAAATACAACAGAGCATTTCATTCTGTGGTTTAATTGGAGATCTTTCTAAGAAACTTGTGAAGTTTTCCTCTGATGAATTTTATTTTCAAAGAATATTCATGAAAA
>CATIWR010034433.1:0-20456 GCA_949677035.1 Omphalea diandra
TATATATATATATATATATAGTTATTTAAAATAACAAATAAATGTTTATTATATAATGGATTTGAGTTTATAGTTTGTGATGTTTCCATGCAAACCACAAACAAAACTAATTGCTTTTTGGGTTAGTTATCCCAAACCAAAAACATAAATGAATTTGACAAATTACAAGTTTTGAGAAGAGTGTTTGAATCAGAATCTCACAACTTTACAAATTACTTCATCAAAATTCTTTAGCTTATATTTATAGATATATTCCAGTTTTTTTTTTTTTTTTTAAAGAAATACATGCGATAATTGAGAAGCAACCTGTAGGTAGCACTCACAAGTTTTCCTTGTTATCATCTCTTTCACACACGCATATAAATGAAAGATACAAAAGAAAATTCCAAAAATAACAATAACAAAAAAGAAGAACCATGGGGGAAAAACTAACTAATTAATTAATAATTAATAAATTCATGTTATATAAATTCATATGAAAAAAAAAGCCAAGAAAATTAAAATAAACTACCTACAAACAGTAGGTATAACCACCCTGAAATTACAATAATTTTCTTAATTAAAATGCTTGCAAAACCCAGAATACTGCTATAAATATGCATAAAACATATATATATGATCAATAACATATACCATATGCTTGTTAACAAAATGCCAAAAAAAGAAAAGAAAAGAAAAGAATATATCTTTGCTTTTTTTTTTTTTTTTCCTTTTTTTCCTTTTCTTTTTCTTTTTAATGTGTATATCTATAACAACGAGTAATCACACTGCAACCTCGCCTGTAAGGGTTAGCCTTAGTACGGACCCTGCAATTGTAATAAGATCTTCCACGTCTATTGCATGGGGTTACATCAGCCTTTAGCACGTCATAGCTAAGGTACCTCCTTCTCATAGCCAAGATCCTACGGTTTGTCTCCGAATCCATCATCCCCTCGTCTGATTCGTTGATAGCATCTCCAACCAGCCCATTGGTGCCGTTGGCCATGGGGGCGGCTTCGCATGTTGAGTAGTTAGCTACCATGGCCATGGCCATGGCAATGAGGATGAATACCAAACAAAACCTGAGAGTCATCGTATTGAGTTTTCCTTTTGTTTCTCTACTTTTCTTGTAAAGAAAGGAGAGAATGGAAGAGGTTAAAAGGGAATTTGTGGCATTTGTAGGTATATTGTGTGATTTTACGTGTTTTACGCATGGTTTGTTTTCTGTTTGTGATGTGGGGTGCTTCTATTGCTAATTAACAGCAGCCAACCCTCTAAATATAATGACATACATGGAAATTATTAATAGATTATAAATTAGTTTTGTGATTTTTTTATTATGTAGTAAGAGATTTCTACCCTCAAAAAAGTAAAAGATTTCTGAGTTTTGCTAACAACAAATTTGAAAATTATGACCAGCAAAAGTTCATTTTTATTATAATTTTTCTTTAAAAATTAATTATTCCTCAGACAAAAAGTCACAAAAGTGACAAAAATAATATTCATATATGTACATATTAGGGCATGCATACGAGTAAGTTAATGGGAGTTAAAAGATGGAATGTAAATGAGTGTAAATAATTAATCTTATTTGAGAGTATAATTTTAATCGAAGGGAAAGTTAACGAAGATTAATTTTTTATATTCCTTAACCTCCTAAATTCACTTTTCTTTAATCTCCAATTTGAAGGGTAAACAACAGAATGAAAAAGATGATAAAAATAAAATATTTTATAAGACAAATATAACCTTAAAGTATTTTGATAATTATTAAATATTCTGTGACAATATTTTGTACTTTGATATAATTGTCATTTTATTTTTTTTTAATTAACTCTCCTTTCACATTTTTAAATTTCCGAACAACATTAATGTTATTATTTTCTTTAACTTCATATTATTTTTTTCAAACTTCCAAACAAGGTAAAGGTAATTAATAGTCCATTATTTTTCATTTCATTCTCTTACTTCACTTCATAAATTATATCTTGGATCAATGTCCAGGATGTTTCATGGTCCTTTATATCAACATGTGCTTATTTGTTGCATCTTACTTTTAATCACACATGACCTAATTTGTTTCCTTACAATAAAATTTTAGATCCGATTTTTTATGAAAGCTTTCTTCTTTATTCAAAATTACAATTTTTTTAATATCTTTTTTAATAAATATTTTTCATAAATATTTCTATCATAAATTTTTTTAATGATAAATATTTCTATTATAAATATTGTTATTATTTTAGATACATTGTTTTAATAAATCTTTTTCATAAATATTTCTATCTTAAATATTTTTAATAATAAATATTTCTATCATAAATATTTTTATCATAAAATATTGTTATTACTGTAGATACATTATTTTTTATTGAAAGTACATTATTCAAATATATAGCCACATTTATGTTGAGCTGCAAGTACACTAATTTGGAATCGCAGATACATAATGTTTGATATAAAAATATATTAATATTCTAAATGAGGTACATTAACTTCATACTACATGTACATTGATTTTTTTATCTTGACTTTGGTAAAAAAGTTTTAATGATTTTTTACATTTATGATAATTCTAAGAACATTGATGTTGTACTTTATGTATATTGTTTTCTTCTTTCAAGTACATTGTTCTTACTCTAAGTACATTGTTATAATAAATATTTTTCATAAATATTTCTATCATAAATATTTTTAATAACAAATATTTATATTATAAATATTTTTGATAAATAATTTTATCATAAATATTGTTATTACTCTAATTATATTATTTTTTTTTATTGAAGGTGCATTGTTTAAATATTTAGGTACATTCCTGTAGGGCTACAGGTACTGTAATTTAGAACCGCAGACACATAACATTTGATATGAAGTATATTAATATTCTAGAGGAGGTGCATTGAATTTGTACTGTATGTATATTGATTTTCTATCTTGACTTCTATAACAAAAAATTATAATGATCTTCTACATTCCTAATTATCATTAGCACATTATGTTGTACTCTAGGTACATTTTTTTTTTATTTCAGGTATATTGTTATTACTCTAACTACATTAGTTTTTTTTAGTAAAAATACACTATTGTTAATTTATAAGTACATTTTGTTTTGATTTTGCAAGTTAGTTGGTATATTATTTGTAATATATTTTTAAAAATATATGAATGATTATATAATCTTAAATTTTTAGATTACTAGATTCATTTATTTTAAAATTTTAACTTTTTTAATTTTCATATAAAAAATAAAAGTTTTAAAATTAAAATTAAGTCAAATTCAATAATAATAGAAATTTTGAACCAAACTAGATGAATATTCTATTAATAATAAAACAAAAAAAAAGAAAAAAAGAGATTTGAAATATAAAAATTGCAAAACAGAGTAAAAAATGGACACACATATTTTGAGAATATTTTCTTTTAAAAAAAAATGGTATGTGTGACATTAAGTGGAATTGCTAGTTTTGATATGAGTTCGTGAAGGAACATGAATAGAAATCTATGATATATTATTCATATTTCAACGTTGTTAACCTCTTTTCATCCCTTTCAAAACCTTACGTACAAACCTTAACAAAATAATAGCAAAATCTCTAGCCTAGTTAAAACTAGTCAGTGCCTCCTATAGGTCATGGGTTCAAGATTTCAAAGTTGTTGAAAGAATACTCTATTAATACGATCAGATTTTAATTCTAGGAGCTTTAACGGCTGAACCAAAAAAATAATATATATATATAAAAGAAAGTTTTCAATAATTACGTTATTATGGATAATTACTGTTTATATAGTTGAATAGTAAATATTTATAATTTTCAGTGTAACTATTAATTATAAATAAAAAATAATCAAATTTATTAAATTTTAAATCTAAAAATTGAAAGTGCAGTAAATATTGAAACATTACTTATATATATGTGTATCAAATAATTATGAAATATATAGATAAAAAACAAATTATAAATTTTATTTATATATTATCCTTTAATTTTATTGATTAAAAAAATAATCAGTCTCATTTCTATTTGAAATAAATGATTAAAAATCTAACTTAATTGACTGAAACTCCTAAAATTTAAGTTCAAATAGTGAACTCAACTGTAAAGACTCAGCATGACGAAATAAAACAACATGCAAAAGATAATTGTTTCCCTACTTGTTCATATTACATTTGCCATCTTATTATCTGCGACTTTTTCTTTGGTCTGGTCTGGTGCCCTCTACTTATAAGTCTGCTGTCAATGTCTATCTATTTGCATCAGCAGGAAACTATTTCTGCTGCGACCGTCCCTGCGTTTAATTTTTTTGAAAACAAAAGTAAAGCAATCATTAATCAACAACTCCATTACATCTTCAAGTAAGAGGGATCCAATCAAATTAGGCGCCTCATGCCAAATGGGGAGCCATTTTGTTTACCTGTCTTCCAATAAAGTCAATGGACATATCTGTACGTTGTTTAACAAGATTACGACAGGACATTACCGAATTCCGACCTATTCTGCCGTCTTCCACAGGTTTAGCATCCATCTCAATCCCGACCTTGTTAAAATTCTGACTTTTAATCCAACCCAACGCCTCCTTCAACCACAGAGTTTTTACCAGCTTAGCATTAAGCAAAGTAGTATTTGATAAAATCAATAATTTCAATACTAAAAATTTAAAAGTTAAATAATTTAAGTATCAAGTTGAAGAGATAAATATAAGATAAAATATAATTTAATTTTAAATATTTTAAAATTTAATTATATCTTATCAATAAAAAAAGATTATAATAATGAATAATGATAATTGTGGCTAAGAGGTATATTAATAAAATATATTAAAATGATAAAAAATTTTCTATTACTTAATTAACCCGTTAAGTAAAAATTTTTTAGAAATTAATTTTTTAAAATTAAATGCTTCATAAAAAAGGGTTATCAAATATATTTCAAATGTTAATATCTTTAAAAAAAAGTGTTATTAAATAAACTTAAAAAAAATATGTATTGAATATAATACTTATTGTGTGATTTTTCGTGTTTTACGTAAGGTTTGTTTTCTGTTTGTGATGTGGGGTGCTTTTGTTGCTAGTTAACAGCAGCCAACAGTAATTACTATGCATTTAGCCGCTAAATATAATGACATACATGGAAATTATTAATAGATAAATATCAATTTTGTTTGGGCAAATAGCATTAAAAAAAAAACATGTATTTTCATGTTTGTATCAAAATAATTTAATTCTTGATTTTTTTAATTTTTAAATATATGTATTTTTTTCATATTATTTGTAATTTCGTATTAGTCTGATAGTGACATAGCACTTCAAATATATGTATTTGAATAAATGACATTTTATAAAAAAAAAATAAGAAAAACAATTATCATAAAAAAACCTGTATTTTCACTTTTGTGTCAGTATAATCTAA
The DNA here is from genome assembly GCA_949677035.1 of Omphalea diandra. Lineage (NCBI taxonomy): Eukaryota > Viridiplantae > Streptophyta > Magnoliopsida > Malpighiales > Euphorbiaceae > Omphalea > Omphalea diandra. The sequence continues at coordinate 5,391 of CATIWR010034433.1, forward strand.
TTTGATTAAATAGTCTTTAAATTATTTACTTATTTAATTAAAAATTAAGAATGACAAAACTATATACTCTTTATAATTAAATATTAACAAAACTGTCTTATATACAATAAAATTATTATTTATATCTTAAAAGTATTTTCTTTGTCTAACACTAAAATATTTTCTTTTTTTATTTTTTTCACATGTATTTTAAAAAAAAAAAAAATAATTACTAGTGAAACTAAAAAATATAAAATCATATGAGAAATTGAAATGGTTCTTATTATTGAATTTTATATATAAAAATAAATACACAAATGATGAAATTTACTTATAAAAATCATTGATAATTTTGAATTAAAGCAATTTACTCAAATATTTATATATTTATAAAATAAAAAATAAAAATGAGTTATGCATTGTTTGATCTTGTATAATTAATAAAATATGATTTTAGTGAGTTATTCATATGCTTATATTTGTATTTTTTTTTGAAATAAAATGAAAGTCAAATATTGATAAAATGGTTGCACTATTAAAATGAAATTCAATTTGTTCTAATGTTAAAAATGACCAAAAAAAAAAAAAAATTCAAAGCAATTAAAACACTCATGATAAGAAAAAAAAATATCATTGCATGACACATATAATTTATATTTATGAAAATAAAAAGTAATTATGAAAATTCAAAATACTTTAAATATTCAAATGGTAATTTTGACTACAAACAATCAGTAATAATAATTTCAAAATATAAAAGGTCAATTATTTTAATTCAATAAGTAGATAATTTTAGATAATTTTGTCATATAATTTTAGCAAAGGTCATGCTTTACAAATACAATTACTTTGTATTTTCTAAGCATATTACAACTAAAATCTAGATCCTATTTCTTTTACCATATTAAATTTTATTTCATCACTACTCACTACTGATTTAATTTTAAAAAGTAAATTTGTCACTAAATATTAATTTTAAAAACTTATAATAATTTATTCATAAATTCATTATATTAATAAATTACCATCATATTACTACATCCAAAAATTTAATTTAAACTTATATTATTAATTTATTTAAACAAAATTATCAATACATTACCAATTTATTTAAATTCAAATATAAATAAAAACTAAAATAATTAAATCAATTTTTTTAAATTTTGAAAATAAAAAAGATACAAATTAATCTTAAATTCTAAATTAAATTAACTTTAATTGCATATTAATTAACAAGTAAATAATTGTGTCATAATTAAAGATTAAGATATTAGTGAGAAAGTATTATATTTTGAATAAATTTAAATAATATATAATTAATATGATAATTTATAAAATAGAAATAATATACGAGTTTACATGTATATATATATATATATAGTATTAAATTTTGAACAAATTTAAATAATATATAATTAATATTAAATTTTCAAAAATAAAAATAATATACAAGTTTAACGAAGCATATGATAAAATTAACCCTTAATTCTTTTGAGTGAAAAAAGTCAATCCTATTTCTATTTGAAATCAATAATTATGAATTAATTTCCAAATTCTAAAAGGCGTAGAAATTTTGTTTTTTAAACGAAGGAAAGAATTATTTACGTAGACAATAACTTAGATTTGAGCAGAAGTTCACGATGGTAGGGTTAACAATATAAGCATATTTATAAAACGTTATATGTTTGTTTTTGTTTTATAACAAATAATGTTTTAAAAAATGAAACTGTCATATTTTTTACTGTTAAAAAAAACAGAAATAACTTAATTGTTTGAAAAATGAGTTCATCTCGTTGATGAAAGAGTATATAGTATTTATATATAAGGATGAATTGAGGGTCTATTTGGTTTATATATTGCTGATTATTGATTACTGTTGTTAGTTGCTAATAATTAGTTATTGTTGTCAATTGTTGATCATTGATTGTTGATCGATATTAAAGGTCTATTTGGCTTACTAACGATGGTTAGTGATGAGTGATTAGTAATAAATGGTTAACAGTCAGTGATTAGCGATTAGTTGTGAATGATTAATAAATATAAATATAGATATTTGATAATTTAATAATTAAATTTGTGATTATAATAAAAAATAATTATTTTTATATTTAATTAATTTTATATGAATTGAAAATTTATATAATAGTAAATAATAATAAATATAAATACTGAAAAAAATTCAAACACTGATTTTTACATTTTATGTGCTAAAAAAATTAGTTTTTAGCATTTAGTTATATTTAATAAATATTGAATGTTAGTTTTTAAATTAAAATGTTAAATGTTGATATTTGCTAAATACTATTTTCAACGTTTAAATATTCAATCATTGAATGTCAATGAATAAACAAACGTCAAACTAAACAGTCACTAAATATTTGATAACATTATTGTTAAATATAATTATCAATATAGGCAAGAATTTTAAATAAATAAATAAAATTTTTATTTAAATTTTTTAGGTAAATAATATATAATCCATTGATTAAGTTTTTTTTTTAAAAAAAGTTATATATTAAACTTTTTATAATACATACATTAAATATTAATTATGAATATATGATGAATTTATTAAAAAATTAATTAATATTAGACACAAGCAATAGTAATAAATTTAATAAATAAATTATTTATTACTATTAAATAAAATTATAGTAAAAATAAATATTACATTATAGTTGACATAAAAGTTAAGAATATATTTATTTTTTATTTATAAAAGTAGAATTATATATATATATATATTTATTTATATATATATTAGAACTACTAAATAGTCTATCATTTATCAATTCTTATTTTGAAATGAATTATTATACTAATCAAATATATGTTTTACACTATTAAAATGGAAAAAAAAAACTCAAAAAGAAAAAACAAGCTTTCTTTAAATAATAAACAACATGAGGTTTTAGATTTTAATATTTTATTAATTGAAAACTATGCTTATAGTCAATCAAAAACAAAACTACTAGTCCAATAATGTTTTATTTTTTAATTACTTCACCTTCGCAAATGTAATTTTACATTATAAAGTTATAATTAATTTTAAGTGTTTAATATATTATCAAATAATCCTGATTAGATCGAGTGTAGTGTGTGTGTATATATATATATATAAAATTATAATCAGAATTTCATTTTATGTTGGTTTTTAGTCTTTTAGAAAAAAAAAATCAACTATAAAAATTAATTCAAGCAGTTAAGATTGTTTTTTTAATTATCTCGATTCAATTTTTGATATTGATACTTCATATCAATAAGAAATTTAATTTACATTAACATATAACTTGACCTAAAATGCGTGAAAAAAAGAAGAAGAGAAAGATATTCTATTCAATATGAAACTCCAACTTGTAATATAGAAATTCAGCATTTTCTCCATCATTTTATAAAATTTTGGAGTGACGTGAACAATAATGTCAATTTAAAGTCATTTATAGATATTTTTTCTTAATATAATTATAGAAAATTAATTAAATGCATACAAAAAGTGATTGATTATGCTAATATTATATATTTAAAAATTAAAGTTAAACATAATTTAATATAAGAATTAAATACCGATCCTTGAATTTTCTCATATTATATTACTTAGTCTTTTTATTTTTATATATTATATTAAATACTCTTATAATTTAATCTCATTATATTAAGAGGTCTTTTTATTAAAATTTCTGTTAAATATGAATAAAATATTCACATTACCCTCGATGCTATATTTAATTTTTCATTCTTACCATTTCATTTAAATTTAAGAACCAAAGTTTATTATACACCAATCTAAAATTCTTAAAAGTAATCTATCTATGATACAATATAAATCTCCTCTTCCTCCTTTTATCTACAACAAACAATCAATTTATGTTATGTACAAGAGCCATTATTAAAATCTCTCTCCTTTGTTTTCACAAAAAGTCATATTAGCTACTCCTGCTTTGTCTGATGAGAAATCTGTTTGCTTTGTGGCTGTGAGTCTGTTGAAATTACATAATTTTTGTTGCCATTTCATCTATTTCTCCTGAAGTGATTATAAAGCAATTACATGGATAACAAATCAACTATTGTCATTCATATTCTATGTGTAACAGGTTTGTCATTTTGTCAAAGAAATTAAAACTTGTCTCCTTTTGTTTCTTCAAACATTTTGGATGTTCAACAATTTATAATGAGATTATTTATAGTATTAGTTACTCAAAATTTTAAAACAATGGAATGAAATCAGAAAAATATTTTAATATAATATATAAAAAATAAAGAAATAATTAATGTAATATAAAAATTTCAGAGTTAAAATATTTAATTTTTAATACAATATGATAATATCATAATCATGTTTGGATGTTTTAAACTTAATAAGTACAATATTATAATATGTTCGAGTCAATTCACATCCAAAATATATATAGATATATAATCATTCGGACTTAGGTAAAATATGAGACTTAAATGGAATAGAGGTTAAGTCCATAAATCAAAATTTTTAAATGAATTTGAGTTAATATTTTGTAATCCAAGCTAAAAAAAAGTTTAAGAGATCAAACCCAATTAATTAAAAAATCTTAGTAAATTTTTCTTGAAAAAAATATAAAAGAAAAAATTATATTAATTGAAGATTTATCGGTCCTCTTTATTCGGAGTTTAAAAAATTAAACTATCTCTATTAATGGTTAAAAAAAACTTCAATACATAAAATGAGAGTAAATTTTATAGTAACGTTTTTTATAATGTTTCAATAATGAATAATAATTTTTTTAATTTAATAATATTTAATTTTATCAAATTTAATAATAAATATTAATTTTTATTTAATTTAATAATAAATTATTAATTTTTCGTATACGGACATTTAAACCGCTGGTCCGCTTCATTTTTTCCCAAGTCTTCCGTTACTTCACTCGACCGTCTTTGTCCATGGCAACTAAAAACACCGCTATCATCTTCCTTCTCTTCCTCGCTTTGCTTTCTTCTCAATTCTCTTCTTTAACTTCACAGACTTGGATTAAATCTGGCTACTGGTATGCGGGGAGTGATTTCCCCATATCTGACATAAACTCTGCCTTGTTTACACACCTCATATGCGGATTTGCTACTGTCAATTCCTCCACCTACGAGCTATCCATCCCCTCGAACTTTCAACAAAACTTCTCCATCTTCTCCAACATCGTCAAGCACAAGAACCCATCAATCATTACTCTTATGTCCATCTGGAATGGACAAGCTCAAACTTCCCAGTCCATTCTTGGTAACAAAGTAAACACTTCAGTCTTGTCATCAATGATCGACAACCTTTCCTATCGAACGTCTTTCATTAAGTCGTCCATCAAAACAGCAAGGCTGCATGGGTTTCAAGGGATAGATTTGTTTTGGCTTTGGCCTAACAGTACAGACTTGTCGAATCTTGGAATTCTTTTACATGAGTGGAGAGCTGCTATTGATTCTGAACCAAGAAAACCAGGTGCGTCGCCGTTGATTTTAACAATGGGTGTTCGTTACTTGCCAAGTATCGAATCCATGACATATCCTATTGAATCCATGAGGAGGAATTTGGATTGGGCACATGTGGTAGCATATGACTATCATTTGCCATCAAGGGAGAACTTTACAGGCAATCATGCTGCTTTATATAATAATACTGGCAGTATTGCTACTGATTTTGGGGTGAAGAAATGGTTAAGTAGGGGATTTCCAGGAAGCAAGCTACTTCTGGGTTTGCCGTATCATGGTTATGCTTGGACACTAGTGAACTCAAATGAAAATTCTGTTGGTGCACCAGCCTCAGGTCCTGCTGTTACTCTTGATGGCTCCATGGGATATAGGTTGATCAAATCATTCATCCAAAATTATGGCTACGGAGCTCAGCCTGTGTATAATTTTACTTATGTGGTGAACTATTTTGTGGTTGGATCAACTTGGATCAATTATGATGGTGTGGAGAGTATTAGAGCCAAGATTTCTTATGCAAAGGAGAAAGGACTACTTGGTTACAATGTTTTTCAGGTTATAAATGATGACAATTGGGAACTTTCTCAAGCAGGTATGCAATGATTGAATCTATATTTGTGTCAAAATTAAGCTTAACTAGTTGCCTAACTATTTCTGATATCACATGCGCTGCATCCACCAGAGTAGGTTCTAGCATATCTAGCCTAAGCATCTTTAACATTACTGAGAAAAATCTATACATATTTATTAAAAACAATCGTACAAACTGATTTTTAAGGATCCATAGAAAGTTATGTAGTTGAAATAATGATGTACTCTTTCAATTTTTTTTTTTTTTATCAAAATGGACCCTAAAACAAATCAAAAGCAGCTTTGAAGTAATGTCTAATGGAACATTAGAGGCTAATTAAGCAAACTGTGCGGACAGCTCAAGATGGAGTGCTAGACAAAGGAAGCAACAGTTGGTTATGGCTAAAAGTTTTGCTTCCAAGTGCTTTTATCATTATCCTATTGTTCTTCATAACATACTGCTGCTTTAAAAGGAGAGTGTTAAAGCAAAGAGGTAAATCATCATAGTTCAAGTTCAAGGCTTTGCTATTTTCTATCTGTTAAACAAGGAAACGTTTTTGAGTTTTTTTCCGTAACATTGCAGAAACCATGGATTTAAGTAGTACAAGGCCATCTGATCCAGAACATAACAGTGATATTCCTAATCTGTTAGCATTCAGTTTTGCCAGCATCAATGTAGCTACAAATGACTTTTCGAGTGAAAACAAGCTTGGAGAGGGAGGGTTTGGGCCTGTTTACAAGGTACAATATATTCTAACAGCAATTTAAATGCTGGTCTAGTTCAGCAACTGATCTTGCTTGCTTTATAATTAGAATTTAGATGACCCCAATTGCCAAATGTTAATTTATAGCAGGGCAGATTACCAAGAGGGCAGGAAATAGCAGTGAAGCGGCTGTCAGCATCATCTACTCAAGGATTTGAGGAGTTCAAAAATGAGGTTTCACTTACTGCAAGACTTCAACATGTAAATCTAGTTAGACTTGTGGGATTTTGTACTGAAAAGGAAGAAAAGATGCTGATATATGAATACATGCCAAATCGAAGCTTGGACCTTTGGTATGAAATTAATATGTTTTCCTATACTTTGCAACTTTAACATAATAATTCATTTGCAAATGAAATGAATTTCTTAATATATTTAAACCAAACACGGTGTCAATGTTTATCATGTTTATATATGCTTGCATGCCTCGCGATGTTGAATTAGTCTGGGAGAATAATATATGCTATTACAAAAGTTATTGAATAATTCTTTTACAGGACATATTCAAGTTTTCTCCTATGCTTGCCCAAAATTTTGTAAATGTTTCTCTTATTAATGTTTCCTAAGCTTCAATGTCAGCTGGATGAAGGAGAGTGTTGCAGCTTAATTAGTTAGCTAGTTGATTAGTAATGTGTCAGTTAATTATCTTGAAATATAAAAGTAGAAGTTGTAACTAACTGATGTAACAAATTTCATTTTTCATCATCAATTTCTCTCATAAAATTTCTCTCTCTCTCATTTCACCTATTCTATTATGGTATTAGAGCTGGTTCCTTCCTTAGGAAGAATCAAGCTCAAGTAACCTTCACCATGATCATTGCTTCTAGTTCATCATCCATCTGCCTGGTGTATTGCGGCTATCTTCTTACTTCAGATTAGTAAGCTTCGTTAACTATCACCATTTATGTTTCTAATCCTTCATTAGCTCACTCCTTGTTGTTCATATATTCCTTTCATGATCCTCTTCTTAAAGCGTTCATTGTTTAATTGATTAGTTAGAACAGAGTAGTTCAATTTCTGCCCAACTAAAATTGAAATCAAATATTATAGATCTGGTTCAGTTTTTATCATGCCTTAAATTCCTCAAGTTGTTGGTTCACAGGTTGCTAGTGGGAGTAGTAATCCTTGTGATGATCCTAGATTACCTTTTTTCTTGCATTCTGAGGATATGGAGATGTCATTGTAAGCCCAGATCTAACATCATGCAACAATTGCATCCTGGAAAAGATCTTTTCTATTGGTATAAGCAAAGTTTTCTTGATGGTTCCATATCCAAACCTAAGCCTCCACAGGATAGCATTCAATATCAACCTTGGATCAAGTGAAACAATCTGATGTTAGCCTGTTTATTGACATCCATATCAACTCCTATAGCCTCAACCGTATTTTACATTAAAATAGCTACTCAAATTTAGGAGAAATTAAGTAAAGGTTTTCGCAACCTTATGACTCTAATGCTCAGAATTTGTTGGTACAAACTCATAATTTTACTAATGCTCCAGCTATGGCAATGAGGATGTGACTCCCTCAGAAAGCTAGATAAAGTTTGAACAAGGAAAAACCTCAATCCAAAGGTGAACCTATGCCAGAGGACCTTAGCTAGATAAAGTTTGAACAAGAAAAAACCTCAATCCAAAGGTGAACCTATGCCAGAGGACCTTGGTATGTTGGGAATGGATCAAAGTAATTAGTTGTGATTGTTCGAAGCGATTTTTTGTAAGAATCAAAATTGAGAATTAATCTCACAAGTACAAAACCTTTGTAGGAAAAAAATCAACTATCCTTTGATAAGTGGGATACAATATATATATATAATCCCATAAGGTTGCATCCCAAACAAAATAGGAAAACAAAAAAAATTTAAACTCCTAAATAAATATAAATATAAATATAAATAAAAAAACTCAAATTAACTCCCAAATAGTCACAAATTTAAATAAGGAAACTCAAACCATTTAGTCCCAAAATTTGACCCAAATCCTTGCAATCTTCAATAGTGGAAATATTTCAAGTCCTTGCAATCTTCAATAGTGGAAATATTATTCCACAATCCTTGCATTGCACCTTGAATGACACCCTTGAATCTCTTTGCCTTTATCCTTGTAATTGGTCCTTGAGGCATTGCTAATGGATCTTTGCTCTTGTCTATTTGATTTGCGTCAACCTGACTTCAAATTCATCAAATCCAAAACTATTTCTGCACAATTTCAACCTGATACTCAACATTATGATGAAGTTTAAGGAATGACTGTACCACAGTTAAATATTTCACAGGCTCAGGTTCAGAAATTATTAAGCTTGTTGGGAGATTAAAGTGCTAAACCTCATCAAAATCATCTATGAATCCTTCCATTGACTACACTAATTTTATAGGTAACATACCTTCTATTTTATCAGATACTAATGCTTCTAAACTTCCTATTCTTTTAGCAACCAAATTTGTCACACCTCCATGGGTAGTGGACACAGGAGTCACTAACCATATATTTTGTTCACAAAATCTCTCTCTTATGTATTCGTGGGTAATTACTTTGATCAATTACCTAATGGTTCTCAAGTTCAAGTCACACAAATTGGCACAATTGGAGTTTCTTCTTATTCAATACTGCATAATGTACTTTTAGTTCCATCCTTCACATTCAGTCTTTTGTCGGTATGTCAACTCACCAAAATGAAACTCTATTGTGTTTTAAGTTGTATTTCCTTCTGATTATTGCTTTATCTAGGTCTCTCATCATGGATGATGATTGGACTAGCTAACCAAGAACAAATATTTGTACTTCAACAACATTTCTCTCCAGCTTTTGTAAGCAGTAGTAGTGTTTTTTTACCAATTGTATGTGCAATCTCTTCAAAGACATGCACTACAGATTAGGACGTCCTTCTTTTGCTAAACTCAAAACTGTAAATAGAATGTATTTTTGAAGTTCAATGTCATGAAAATAAACTTTTCTTATCTGTCTTACCCCATAATTATAGCTTGTTTTGATTTGATTCATGTTGATGTATGGGACCTTATTCTTAAACGGACTTTTATCAAAATCACTATTTTCTTACTATTGTTGATGGTTTTAGCAAAGCAACCTAATCAGTGTATTTTATGAAATTTAAATCAGAAGCTTCACAATTGTTACAACCTTCTATCATCTCATTTTAAATCAGTTTAATGTATCCATTAAAATTGTTAGATCAGATAATGGTTCATAATGGTTCTGAATTCCACATGCCTACCTTATTTGCATCCAAAGGAATTATATACCAAACTAATAGTGTTTTTGATTCCACAACAAAATGGACTTATGGAAAGGAGACATCAACATTTATTAAACATTTCTATGGCTTTTCTATTTCATGTCAATCTTCTTTTGCATTTCTAGGGTGATGCAGTGTTAACTGCTAAATTCCTTGTAAATAGATTACATTTTGATGCTATTGATAATAGAACAGCTTATGAACTTCCGTTTCACTATTTGAGAACATTTGGTTTGGTTGCTTATGCTTTGCATCTACTATTCCTACTGTGCCCAGGGCAATCTCCATTTTGTTCTTATGGCATTCATTAGGAGTCAAAGGCTACAAATTATATATCTTGTGTCAAAGAGTTTTTATTTCTAAGGATGTTATTTTTCATGAAACTTTATTTTCTTATCATAAACTCATTTTTCTTAGAGGCACATGCTCCTGTCATTCATTCTGCTACATTTCCTTCTCTACCTGCGTCTTCTTCTTTTTCTGATCCTCCATCGTCCTCTCCTTCCTTGCTCTTCATTCTCCCTCTTCTTCTCCATCTCCTGTTTGTCATTCTCTATCCGCTGCATCTATTGAGTGGTTGACAAAGTCCAATTTTGTCCTAATGGTTCTATTGATCGATAAAAGGCCAGACTTGTGGCCAAACAATATACATAGAGAGAGGGATTTGACTATCAAGAGACATTTAGCTGACATTGCAGCTTGAAACTCCCCCCTAAGTGTCAGCATAATGTTCTACACTAATTCTGCTTAATTATTTGGCTAGTTGATTAGTAATGTGTTAGATAGTTAGCTTGTAATTTAAAAGGAAAAGTTGTAACCAACTGATGTAACGGAATTCATTTTTCTTCAATCAATTTCTTTCACTAAACTCTCTCTTTGAGCTGTTACAATCACTTCTCTCTCTATTTTCACCTACTCTGTTAATGTTTCCCTGTATATGTATATGTCACTTCTTGCAGATCCAATACGACGGTATTTATTGGACTGGAGTAAGCGTGTTCGTATCATCGAAGGTGTTATACAAGGGCTTCTTTACCTTCAGGAGTACTCAAATTTTACAATCATACATCGAGACTTAAAGCCTAGCAATGTTTTATTAGATGAGGAGATGAACCCTAAAATATCAGATTTTGGAATGGCTAGACTGTTCAGGAAAGATATACAAGAGGCAAATACCAGCCGAATTGTTGGAACCTAGTAAGTAGTTAAGGTTACAAACTGTATATCATACATGTCTAGAGCTTCTTGCTTCCATGCTTAATCAGCACTCCCACGTCTTTTCTATTTCAGCGGCTATATTCCTCCAGAATACGTTCGAAAAGGAGTGTATTCCATGAAGTATGATGTTTACAGCTTTGGAGTTCTGCTCCTACAGATACTAAGTGGCAAGAGAAATACATTTTACTATGGCAAGGATAATGACTTGAACCTTCTTGAATATGTAAGTCAATTTATTCTATATATCATCCTCACACGATCACATTTTATTTACCATTTGAATATTTTCGTTGTGTATATATACTGGAATATCTAGCTGATTCCGAATATATTATTATATTATGCAGGCATATGAGTTATGGATAGAGGAGCAAGGTACAGAATTTATTGATGAATCACTAAATGATTCATGTTCCTCTTATAAACTGATGACGTGCATGCAAGCAGCACTTCTATGTGTCCAAGAAAACCCAGATGACAGACCAACAATGCTCCAAGTTTCCTCAATGCTCAAAACTGACAGCAAGGCTATTGCGATTCCTAAACAGCCAGCATTTTCAGTGCAGAAAAAAGGAGAGAATGTGCACACTGGATCATCATCCCAGCAGCAAGAAATTTGTTCATTCAATGATTCACAACTTTCTCAATTGGAACCACGGTAACAGCACACACACACACACACACACACACACATATATATATATACATGCACAAATGCACATATACACTACAGGAAGAACAAGGAATGCAAGTTTTTACCAAAATACATATAATTTTTTATTATGCAACTAATAGAAATTTATTTCACTTGGAACAGTTTCTTGTTGTTTATCCCTTCTTGTGTTTTAGTTCATGGGGCTTGATATTACTTTTCAAAGTCCAAACTATTTTATGCATAAAATTCAGCCTTTTCTTGCTTCTAGATATCTGAAATTAGTTGAGTAAAAAAATTGCAGACGTCTGGTATTGATGGGCCGGTTATTACTTCTTATTGTTTTTTTTTTTTTTTAATATTTGAATGTCTATTCATTCTTTTAGTTGATTTACTAATTTTGCAGAAATAGCCAGAAAGCAAAATTAAATTGATATCCTTACTAGCTATTCTTGAGTGAATTTTTTTTTTTTTTTAAAAAAAGAACATTTGAATATTACTTATCATAAGCAATTTCAACTCATCACCTTAGCTCAATCTTTTTTTTCTTTTGTTGGTTAGTTAGGATTTAGCTGGAGTTGTAATTAGCAACTTGCTTGAAGATTCATTGGTTATATTGTGAGAGTTTTCTTTTTCGGAAAACTCAAAGTTGAATAATTTTAACTTTCTTGATCATTCAAACATATATTTCTTTGCGAAATGAGCTTATGCTTAGTGATATTAAAGTTGTTCATACAAATGTGAAATTTCAAGTTGGATCATTAGAATCCAATCTGTTTAACTTACTTTTCAAAATGAAGCACAATTGCCCCACCAACTTAATCTCAATAAGTATAATCCGTGCATAGATTTCAGATGATGCTTTTTCAATAACTACTTTGACTTTTAAAGCAACACTATTTCTTCTTCTTAAAGCTATGGGCCATGGCTAGCCAATTTAATTAGTCAATTATGTTCCTAATCAAATTAAACCTTATCTTTGAAAATATTTAGAGCAAAACTTTGAATAGGACTTTGAGAATGGCTTCTAGATACACCTACCAAGCATGATGATTAGCAGCCGAAAAGTAGTGAATCCACCACCTTATTTAAAATAAACGCCATATTCCACGGACAAACATATCATCCAAAACCTTCCATGTCAATATCCACTTCAAATAATATCTAAGATATTTTCCTATATATTCATTTGGCATTGGCCTCCCACCTCCAACAGTATGGCTATCCCCAAGTATATTCACTTCCTCTCAATCATTCTCCACCTGACTCTCACAGCCGGATGTGTGCCTCCGGTGATAAAAGGTGCGTACTGGCCTTCATGGTCTCGAACTTTCCCTCCATCTGCCATAGACACAACTTTGTTCAGTCACATCTACTATGCTTTTCTCTTGCCAAGTAACGTTACGTTTAAATTCAAAATAGACGATTCAACCTCTAGCCTTCTCTCAAATTTCACAACTACCCTTCATCACAAAAAGGGGCTGCCTGTGAAAACACTCATCTCTATCGCCGGAGGAGGTGCTGATCCAGGACTCTTTGCTAGGATGGCATCACAGGCATGGTCACGTAAGGTTTTCATAAATTCAGCACTAGAGGTAGCAAGAAAATTTGGGTTTGATGGGCTCGATCTTGACTGGGAATTCCCTAGAAACCCAAAAGAGATGCAGGACTTAGGCTATTTGTTTAAAGAATGGAGGGATGCTATACAAAAGGAGGCTAAGTCCACAAAACGACCTCCTCTATTGCTTACAGCCGCCGTCTACTTTTCAGTCGAGTTCTTATGGGCCAAGACGTACAGAAAATTCCCGGTGGCAGCAATGAAGAAAAACTTGGATTGGATTAATGTTATGTGCTATGATTATCATGGCTCTTGGGACACTTCAGCTACAGGGGCGCATGCTGCATTGTATGATCCAAAGAGTAACATAAGCACAAGTTATGGGCTTAAGTCATGGGTAAGGGGCGGAATGCCTCGACACATGGTTGTCATGGGCCTGCCACTTTATGGCAGGACTTGGCAGCTCAAAGACCCAAATATAAACGGAATCGGAGCACCAGCCGTGGCTGTTGGACCTGGAGACAAAGGTGTGCTGACATTTTCCCAGGTGGAGGAGTTCAATAAGGAGAATGGAGCTACAGTGGTATATGATACGGAAACTGTATCAACATATTCATATGCTGGATCATCATGGGTTGGGTATGATGATACAGAGTCCACAACCACCAAAATAGAGTTTGCCCAGGTCCTTGGGCTTCGTGGGTATTTCTTCTGGGCCCTTAGCTATGATAAAGAGTTGAAAATCTCAAGACAAGGTAAATTTTGGTGTCTTCCTTTCCTTTCCTATCCTTTTTGTGGTTCATTCAGATTTTGAAATTGGTGGTAAGGTGATGTTTGTAAATATTTTGCAGCTTCAAGGGCATGGACTAATGTTGAAGGTACAGTTTGTTGATTGCTGGATGAGAGACCAATTCAAAGTGATAGTGCTGGATGGGAAATTTAAATCTCATATCTTGTGTGTCAAAAATCAACTCATCATGTTAATAATGACGATGCAGTCAAAGTTTGATTATTCAAATGGTATGGACAGGCCAAAATAATTTAGAATTTTTTGACATGTTTTCTTTTGATAATTCGGAAATTCATTTCAAAACTTGAAATTTAAATTCATAATCTCCCATATTACATGATAAAATTTAATCATTAAATTGTTATTGCAATTATTTTATTCTTTTTCTTTTTTGATACATCACTAAAATGGATGAAAGTGGCGAGGATTTGAAGTTTTTTTATTTTAGTATCAGGAATATTGAAAGGTTAAAGAGCTAAAAAGAGATTACATTAATGGATTCAAATTCTGATATCCATTTTTAGATAATTTTATCTTATCATTGAATTAAAATATCAATTTTCCAAGTAGCTTAATATTTTTTTTTCAAATGTCAATAAGTATCACTCATGAATCAATGTTATTCATTTCTCAATATATATATATATATATAGAGAGAGAGAGAGAGAGAGAAATAAATTAAATTGATTTTTTGTATATCAAATAATTATTTATTTTTTTAACTTTTTAAAACATCACATTATCTTTAAAAATCTAATAAAATAAAAATCAACTCAGAATAACATAATAATTTTAACACAATATAAATTTCATATTAAAAATTTTCTAAATAAAAAAA
>CATIWR010034437.1:0-26658 GCA_949677035.1 Omphalea diandra
TTTCATCCATCACTCGTAATACTAACACCTTTTTTAAACCAAGTGCTTTTTGTAGGTCTAAAAGCCTTTCTATATGTTCTTTCTTCTGTTAAATTAATGTGGTTCTCAATTTATTATAACCAGGTGGTATATAACTACCTAAGGATGATTATCAGCAAATGAATAAAAACTAATGTAACATGGGCTTCTTGCCAAATTAAAAGGTAAAACCCCTAAAAAAAAACATCCTAGCAATCTTTTCATCTAGTTGATTTCTAGTTTGCATGTCAAAAGTTTTAATAAGAGGAGAATCATAAACTCTTTTTCTCTTTAAAACATTTGAAGTACTCAGTTCATTTGAAGACAAAGGACTTTGAGTGGCATTGTTGGTAGTAGTATGCAAAGAAACTCATTTGGATTGTGCATTAGAGATCCTAATTGTGACCTCATCCTCAGGTTTTCTCATTTCAGATGTAGTTTTAACTTCCACCTTCTTACAAACACAAATCTTTTTCATTAATTTTTAACAAATGAGTTCTCACTCTAGTGTAAGTCTCTTACTTTTCTTGATGATAGAAATTATACACCCATTTGACATTTCCTTCTTTCCATGTTTTCTTAATTTTAGTGGCATATTACCACAAAGAACAATTGTCATCATCGTTATGCTTTAATGTCACACTAATGGCACTATAACTAAAGTATTGCTTCTAGTACTATCCATTGTAGTCAATAAGATAATTAAAAGCTTGAATAAAATAAATAATTCACAGAGATTAGATTATTAAATGCAATGAAACAAGTTAATCTATACGTATACTCTGCAAATTAGTTATCTAAATACATATGCTTAAATCTCTACTATTATTTCAAATATGATTTTGTTCAAAATACCTTAAAGAGAAAAACAATAAAATAGTAGTTAACAAAAGGCGCAAGGCTTCAAAATGTCACAAAGAAAATCAAAGGAATCATTAGATAATTTGACCAGACATAGTGTTAATAGAAATTCCATCATTTTCTCATTTTAAGATCATTTTATAATATTTCACACTAATAATTGAAAAGTATCATGGAGATATAACACGTATAAAGTGAAAAAAAAATCAATAGTAATTATTTATTAATATTGAAAAAAAAATAACAGAGACTACTATCTATAGTTAGTTAAAATCCTGTATAAATTTTCCTATTTTCAGAAAAAGCAATAAAGATGATAATTGAACAAGCAATAGAAAACAAAAATTCAGAATCCATCCTATTGATTAAGATAACACTTTAATTTAAATGTAACAACTGGTAAAATCAGATAGTCCTAATTTAAGGATAATAGATGTATCCAGAAACTTAAAAAATCAAGCAACACATCTTAGTTTGATGGGAATGCGTTGCTAAAAACTAATTAACATTTTCAGTTCAAAGTATAATGAACACTTCAATTACAAATTTACTAATGCTTATATATTATATATATCAAGTCAAACATAATGTTTGACATTATTATTGTGAAAATTTGATTATGAGAGAAAAATTAAGAGGTTTTTTTTTTTCATAAATGATTATATAAATTTTTTTAATATAATTTTATGAATAAAAAATTAATTTTGAAAGAATTTAATTTTAGTGATTTTATCAATAATAATTCTTTACTCATAAAACTCATTGCAAAAATTTATAATTACTTATAAAAGAGAATTTTCTAAACTTTGTTCTATAATCAAATTTTTGCAATAATAATCCCAAACATGCTCTGAGTTAGAATCATTTATCATGAATAAATACTAGAATCAATAGCATTTCAAATGACAATTTCTTACAATATATTTCAGATCTACACCTTAAGTTTTCCGGAAGTTCATGGAAATTTATGTCAATATTTTAAATCAATATATATTATTAATTCTAATCTCAAACTCAATGTTAGACCAATACTTTTTATTTATTAAATAATTACATTGATAATATAATATATTTTTAATAAGTGATAATATAATATATTTTTATTTTATCATATGATAAATAAATAAATAAAATATCTATTCTATTTGATTAATTAAAAATATAATATAAAAAAATCTAACAATATAGAAGTTCCGTGTAAAAATGATTTAACAAATTTAACAATATAAAACTTATCTAATTAAAAATATTTTAAAATTTTAATATTATAGAAATTTCTTCATGTTAATTTTCTTAAAACATTATCAATAAAAAATACTAAATTTACAGTATAATAATAAAAAAAAAACTACGAAAACTAAAGAACAAATAACTAAAAAATAAAATTATGAATTCTCTTATTTTCTATCAAAATAATTATATTATTATTAAAATTTATTATATTCATTTAATTATAATTCTTTAACTCTTACTTAAAAAAGTCTAATTAAATAATTTTTATATAATAATGTAACACTATAAATATTAATTATTATTATTAATATATTAATAAAAATAAATATTAAACTTCTTTAAAAAATTTTATTATAATCCTAGTGGTAATTACGTTAGACTAGTGCATACACAAATACCAGTGAACGTGTGACACAGAGTAATCTCCCCAAAGGGGGTAGCAAGACAAAGGCATCTAATAGTTCTTATAAAATTATCCTAAGCAAAACATCAAATGCAAATTTTGGGTCACTAGAAGAATAGCAAGGAATTCTCTTTGCAGTTTACAGGCCAAAATAATATAAGAGAATACGGTGATACAGAGAATCATCAACACTCAGTACAGCAAATATTACTCAACGTACTGCAGCAACTAAGGATACATTTCTGCGCCCAAAGCTGTGTCAACAAAAAATTTGCATTTGCCCAGATTAAAAAAATATCATTTATCTTCTTTCGAAGCATCATCCAAGAAAAAGGTTGATGCATTCAATATTAGAACATTCTTGTTAACTAACAGCAGTTCTAATTTGGTGATTGTCACCAACCCTTTCTGCTGCATGAACCACGTTAAGAACCTCTTCAGACAAAACTACCCTAAAACAGCATAGTGATGATTCAAGCTTTTCTCTCCCTGCAGTCTGTGAACACTGCCTAGTGCACTAGCATTCGGATTGGGGAAAGCATAGAATATAAGCCTTATTCTTTGATGAACAAGTGCCATTGCACACCTTCAATGAAAAAGTTCAATATCAGAAAATTGAGCATTGCAAAGCATAAGAAAAAATTGAAAGGGAGGAGAGAAGGGAGCATCTCAATGCACTAAGAACAATTTCCTACAGCAAAATCAGAAAACAGACCCTGAGCTTCACTGGAAAAATACCACACTGACAACCCCATTGCAATTACATTTTTGGTTCCCAACAAGCTAATAGGATAATTTATGAAGAACAATTGGAGATTGTTTTAACCGCCTTTCTTAACAGTGTGGAATAATTGAAGACTGTTTTAACCCTCCTGTCTTAAGAGTGTGGAGTTAGAATGCATAAGAACAGCCACTACAGGTTTATACAATAAAATGGCCCAATTAAAGACAAAAATAACCATAGTTGTGAAAAAAGCACCTGAGGTGCCAGGCGTGGCCCTTTGTGCCTTGGTGTGCCCCGGAATTAAGACAAGCTGCCACAGATGAGCACCTTTGTGTTATTTTGCCTCCTTGTGTGGTTTTATTTATTTATTTATTTGTTATTTAAACATATCATATAATTTGAGTCATCTAATAGCTTACCATGGGCTTACCCACACCTAATTCTCAAAAGAAAATAAAAAAAATAAAACAAGAAAGAAGATTAGGGCAATAAAATACAACCCAGCCCAACATCACAGACAGCAAAAGAGAGAAGGCAAAAACACTCCTTCAGCCAACGGCACTTCCAACCATCATTCCAGGTATGATAGAAGATAATTTTGCATTTGATAATGATTATTTGACATGGGATGCGGTTGCTACAGCTAGTGGAGTTGAAGAGAAGGCCTATCATACTCAATAAATTAAGGGAAAAATGTTGGGTCCTCATCGACATCGAGTGCTAAGCCTACGTAAGTAGAAAAGGCAAAAACATATTCTCAAAAGAAGGCTAATAGTCCTCCAGTACTTAGAGTTGAGAAAGAGGCTGATTTTGAAGATGATAATGAAGAGAAAATTGAAGAAGAAAGATCATTTTGAAGAAGAAGATAGTAACTTTATTGATCTTAATAATGATGAGTAATGACTATGGACTATAATTTAGTTTTATGGAAGACACTTGGATAGGACTATAATTGTAGTTTTATGTCTTTTGAATGTGTTCTATTTCAGTTTCTTTTTAATGTCTCCTGAACATGCTATGTTTATAATTTTATGCATGTCTTCTGTTTTTGGTCCTAGTAGCTTTATTTTATGGGTTTTTTATTTTGTGCCTCGCTTCTCCTTGCGCCTCAGTTCCAAGACCCTCTTGCGCCTTAGTGCGCCGTTCACCTTTAACAATTAGATTTTAACTCCTGAAATGCATACAGAGACATTCAAAGAAAGATTTATGTATAACCAAGGGGTGGTTTACAAAATGACATGAACAGTACGAAGATGGTGACTTATTACTTACTGAAAGAAGGCTCAACAGCATAAGAACCACGGTATTACATGATGGAAAGAAATAGAAAAACCTTCAATCTCTATCAGCATGCTTATATAGGTTGTTTTCAGATCAGCAGCTCACTCTTCACCAGATATCCAGGTCCACAATTTGAAATCTAGAACAGGTTTATTTTGAACTGGGTCAACCCCCTCTAAAAAGCACCAGTTTGGTTCTGGACAGACCTCTGAACATCACTAGAACCAACTTGTCTGTTGACAGGGGAGAAAAGGTGTAATGCCTTGGTTACCATGACAGCTAAAATGAGCAACTAAACTAATTTGTTTTGGGAGGGTCGGGAGTTTAATCTGAAACAGGCTTAAATCTGGAACCACTCCATTAGTATGCTAAGAGTCTCTCTGCAACTTTGACCAAGGAAGCAGACAGGTCAGGTAGCATGATGCACAAGAAAGTGTGATAAACTGATCCCTTGAGACTTTGAACAAGAGGCTAAATGTTATGGTGCCAAGTTAGGGATTTAGTTATAGGGTGATTTAATTGAATATCAAAGAAAATGAATGGCTTATTAAAGGAGAGAAGCAAATGATCTTCAAGGGCTCATCAAAGAACCCAGCCATCTCACTGTCCCACTCCTACACATACTTGATGAAATATTTTCTTGCCTGCCTTCATTCATTAACTTCCACATTAAATATAACCAGATTAATAAATGGCAATATCTTACTGGTACAAAAAACAACTAATCTTGCAAAACAATTTAATACTACCAAGTATCTTCCTACTGCAATATGACAAATAATTCAACCAGGGGCGAAGGAAGGTGGGGGACAAGGGGAGCCTTGGCCTCCTCAAGCCCTCTTAAAAAATTACTAGTACTATGTGTTGATTAGATTTTCAAAAAAATAAGTATTCATGGGAAAAATTTTAGTTGTTGGAACCTCCAAAATAGAGAATAAGTTTCCTTTTCAACTGTTTTTTCAGATATGTTAACACCACAAAAGTAAACAAATTTATAGTACTCACTTTGCTATTATTTTCCAGTAAAATTAAGACTTCTAGCTGTATAATCATAGTTCACTATTTGACTAGTTAATTGGATATGTAACTATATTAACTCATTAACTTTGGCCCCGTCCAAAAAAAAAAAATCTAGGTCTGCCCCTGCATTCAACATTTTTACTTTCAGTTGCATATCATTCAAAAGTTATATTGATTACATCATAAGAAACTGCATGCTAACTGAAAACAACTTAAAGGTCTCACATCCTTCCATCAGCGAGTGCAATGTGAGGGCCTAACCTCTTAACAATAAACTTTGTTTGATATCTCTTTGAGCAATAGCTTGCATAATTTCTAATTGTGGTATCACTGTGCTTATTAAAACCAAAAAAATATATATACTGAGAACAAGGTAATCATTGCTTTCACTGCATGTCAATCTATTTCACCTTCAAGAAATAATAACAAATGTTTAAGGCAATCCAAAAGAAATCTGACAACAAAAAACTTAATAAAAGCAATAGCAACTCAAATAGAACCTAACGGAAGTGCTTTTGAACATATAAATGCTACCTACAAGCAGAAGTTGAAGATGAAGAAACTGATAGAGACTAACTTACATTGTACATGGCTCCCAAACCATATATATGTCATAACCAGTGCAAAGATAGGGTCTCACAGATGTGGCTTCAGTGTGAGCATCCAATTCCTTCCCATTCTTAACCTGAAATAGGATGGTATGAAGTTGCCATGCATTCCAAATATCACCAGAAGATAATACAATCAATATGAGAAAAATGTCAATGCCACAACTAACAGTTTCTTCTACAATAACAAATTGTGAATCTGCATTTTAGATGATTAACAAATATCTTTTGAGCACAGAGGAATAATGCATTTTAAATCCTTTGAGCACAGAGGAATAATGCATTTTAAAAGTCATAAAATCAGCAGCCCGATTTCGTTTTTTCCAAAAGCAAACCCAATTCAACAACGTTGCTCCATACCAAAAGATAGAATTAACTCACACTTGCAAGGTCAGTCTTTTGTCTTTTGGCTGGAGAACATGCACCAGAAGATAGCATAAGTTCTACTTCAAAGGACTTCTCACTATGAACCAAACCAGGGAACAGGCGTCCATCCCTCTCAGCTGGAGATTCAGTAGCAACAATTGCAGCATGTCACAAAGATGCCAATGAAAGGAACACGTCACACCCAATTGTTGCCTAGACCACTGCCAAGGATTTAAACAAGAAACATCGATACATGATCTTTCAGGTCTATCACACGAATAGTTTGGAGAAATGGTTACATAACTTGCTACACCATTGGAATTGTGATTAGAATTATTGGAAGCTGGCTTTTCATAGTGGCTACATTCATTGCAGGTCTTGTTATGACGTGAATGAATTTGATCGCACTTAGTTGCAATAATCTGCTGAACTGAAGGGTCCACTATAACAGCAGCATTGACTATCTGCACAAGTGCAAACAAGAGGGAAATTCAGACATAAATAAAGAATATAAAGAGCATCTTCTACCATAACTGGTGATTTGAGAAATTAAGGTGCAAATAACTGTATTCATTTAGTGACATCACTGGGCAGCTGGCAGTTCACAGTGTATCAAGACTTTTAAACACAAGTTTCAAAGCAAATGCTTTTGTTATAATTTAAAAAATTGCTTAAGAACTCTAATACTAGACCAGTCCACTGAGTCAACCCCAACTTGCACAACCCTTACTAAAGTAGTACAAACTAATAGACTAACCCAGTACTGGCAATGGTTGAAACAACTAGGGGTGTGCAATCGGTCCAAACCGAACTAAACTGACCGAACAAAAAAAAACTAAAGAACTAAACCAGTAAAAAATTAAAACTGAACCGAATCGAACAAATTTGGTTTGGTTCAATTGTAGTTCGATTCAATTTAAAATAATTTTAATATAAAAAAATTTTTATAACATATTTTTAAATATTTTAATACAAAATGATAATTTTTAATAGATTTTTATATATTTTTAATATAAATAGTAAATTTAAATATATCTTAACCATTTTTATGTGATTTCACATAGGATCAGATTATTTTGGTTTCATTTAAAATTAGTTCGGTAATCCACTGAAATATTTTTAAAAAGCAACCAAAACTTTATAAAAACCGAAAAAAAAATGAACCGGTTTGGTCGATTTGTTCGGTTTAAACCGAATTTTGCACACCCCTAGGAACAACATACAACATTTTACTTTTATCTATTCATCTATTGTACATTTTTAATTCAAAATTTAATTAATTAAATTAATAAGAATTCTGTATTTGTTTACAGCATGTGATTAATTATTAATATCAAAAAGGTTCACTATATACACACACACACACACACATCTATATATTCCACAAAGGAAATTAAATACTTACCAAACCATCACCAGATTTTGCCATGTCAATAGCCAGGTTCATGAAGTTGAAAATCAATTGTGAGTCCTCTTCACCAAATCCAGTAATGAAATCAATATTGCTGTAATTGACGGAGAAAAAAAAATTCAGGATAGCCAGAAAACATCATCTCATCATGATGGACATACATAAAGTATTCCAATGCAAATTACAGAGAAGGAAGAACCAATTTATAGAAAAAAATTGAATTTGTGAACAATTAGAATGATTGAATCTCTATGACATTTCATGCAAGTCATCAACTGCAACGTCTTTCGCAAGTATTGCAACAACAGCTACACAGAAATAACCAGGAAAAACTTGAAAAACAGAAAAGCATCAAGAGCTGTGCAATACAAACTTTGATTCATTGCTATTAATTAATATGATGGCTAGGTATAGTATCTTCCATCTAGAGCACGGTCAACTAATAGGATCACAACCACATCCATAATTAATCGACTCCTCAACTCATCACAGCCACAATCTAGTAGGAGATGTCTATATGATGTAGTTTACTCCATTCTGCTCAGTTTAAGACCTAATTTTGGAAAAGAAAAATTGCTTGTTTCAGAGAATATTCCCTGTTGTTCTCTACCACTTTGATGATTA
This sequence comes from Omphalea diandra, assembly GCA_949677035.1. Classification (NCBI taxonomy): domain Eukaryota; kingdom Viridiplantae; phylum Streptophyta; class Magnoliopsida; order Malpighiales; family Euphorbiaceae; genus Omphalea; species Omphalea diandra. The sequence continues at coordinate 8,550 of CATIWR010034437.1, forward strand.
TTAGCAATTTTCCCCCTGACAGCATTTTCCCCAAACATAGACTTCCCATAAAGTATGCACTCTATGGTTTTATAAAGATTTAGCATTGTTAAGACCTTCTTCACTATAAGACTCTTTCAAATATTTGTGGTAAGAAACCATTGGTAAAATTCAACTCCATTCCCTTAAAAATTTCAATTTCAATTCCTCCTCTTCCTCCATTATTATTATTATTATTATTAGGAGGGGCATTCAATTTGGTGGAACCAGAAACCAAACAGAACTGACTGGTCCGATTCAGTTACATTTGACCAAACTTAAAATTCGTTTTGGTTCAGTTTTGAGTATACAAAACTTACTACGTAGGTGGATGATATGATTTCGGCCAAAACTTGCATTGCTCTTCGCACTTTTCTCTAGATGTTGCAGCAAATTTGCAAATCTGGAATTGGTAAAAGCCAATATGTAAAACATTAATTTTACAAATTCTAGAACTTGGAATTTTCATTTCTCTAGTTGCCACTATAAAAACCTAAAGAAGAAATTGAGACATTTCATCAAGAACACCAAACATAAGGATATCTATGTTAATCCCACAACTAAAGTAATTTCATTTCTTTAAATAAGTGAGCAAACGAAAGATTTATTGATCTATATTACGCTAAGTTGTATCATTTTGATAAATGTTTACAACTACTTGGCCAAATAAATCCAACATTTACATTGAATCCATGCAGAATGACAAAACAAAATTACAGGACAAACAAAAACCTATAAGAAGTTAAGAGATTCCCATAAATTATGGTCATTAATAGTAAAAAAATGCATATTCTAACAATTATAACCAACCATTATGAAGCTCTCAGGGAATAATTGAATTCAATTATTTGCCTAAGAAGATAGACACAGTGAATATCATCACCATAAAAAAAAAAAAATTAAAAAGACAAGCTATTAGACATTAATTTGTACATTGATCAAGAAAAGTAGAAGTTATCATTGAATCAAATTCTTTGAGCAAGAAGTTCAATCAAGAAACCAGTAAATTATACAATCCACAATGATTGAATGAGTAACCTTAAATTTCCTTTAAATCCTTATGTTTATTGGCTCAGCCTATAAATATGAACCAGAATAAGATTTTATAGCTATATGAAAGCAGTTACGATTAATAGTTAAGTGCTAAGGTCTTCCCCCAATAATATTAAACTCGGAACATTGAATTAAACAATAATTCAAATAGATATTATGCACACTCTTCTCAAATATCATAACTACATTAGAAAAATCAAAATGAAAGAGCGACAGTAATATCACCATTGATATTCTGAAATAGAAAAATCTACAAAGAAACAAAAAAGAAAACCCAACTTTTGTAAGAAAAGGACTCAACTGGTAAGTATCGACTAGCTCTTGAATTTACAGTGACAACTCATTTGACTGTTTATCATTCTCGGACGCCAAGCACAATATAACTGAGTTGAGTTTTCCTCTTGAAATAGTGTGAAGTTGAGAAAAAAGCAAATGCACAAATCAATAATTAAATTAAAAATTAAATACCAAAATTAAAAACAAACTTACTACCTTCAACATGTCTCTTCTGTATCCGCTTCACATGGCGCAGATTTTCAAGTGGAACTATCTGATTTAAACGCCTAAATAACAAGCAAAAATTCAAACTTAAAAAATCTGCAAATACTAAAATATTATCAATAGAGCTCAATCTTATGATTGTATTTGCATGCTTTGGTTCGATTATGGAAGCCAAAAGCGTACACTGCATATGTATTATACGAAAATGAAATCAGGAAGAAACAAAACAAGAAAGTACAGATATTTAACTGCTAAGAAGTGAAGTAATGGGATTTTGGCACCACTGGGTTGTTGGTCAGGAGGGATCCATGGCTTGTCAGGGATGTGGATGATTTGCCATGTATCAGTGTTGTTGTTCATTGGCCCTAGTTTCTCTGAATTTGACCAAAGATTTTAGTTTCACAAACAGATTCAGGGTTGGAGGGGCGTAACCAGTAGATGGAATCGAGCAACAGTCAAAAGAACAACCTTATCAGTGCCAGAACACTGGCGTCAAACACTCTCTTTATTGACAATGGACAAACTAAAATATCACAGCTATAATAAACTTTTATTTTCTCATAAATTAAAAAAAAAAAAACAAAAAAAACCAAAACAGACAATTTTCTGTTGTACAAATAAAAACAATAAGCAACTAATTTTCTGAAGATAAGATAATATATTATGATAAAATTTATATTTTATGCTATAATAAACGAGTCAAATTTAAATAAATGTGTGTTTAGCTTATTTATTTATTTAAACTTATAAACAGCTTAAACTTCCAAGCAGTTTATTTACAACTCATGGTGGGCTCATTCAATAGCTCGATTATATACTTAGAAATAGGCTAGTTCAATTAGCTTGATTATATTAGTAGTGTTTATTTATGGGTCATTTTAGCTTGTTTAGATTCTTAAATAATTCGTTTAAATTTAATTACTCATATTTTTTTAATTTTTATAATAATACTTATAACATAACACTTAAAATTATATATTTATAATGTAAATGATTAAAAAAATAATATTACTTGATATATTAAAATAAGTAAAATAAATATCATAATTTTAATAACTTTATGAAAAAGTTTAAGTTATAATTTAATCAACAAACAAGATTTAGGTTTGATAAAGACTTATCAACCATATACAAACATAATGATCTTTGACTCGGCTCAACCCGTTTAATAAACAAATTAACTCCAACTCATTTAATGAATGAATTAAGTTTGAATTAGTATAAATTCATCTCGGCTCAAATCATTTGTTACCTTAGGGCTAAAGTATTCCTATTGCTTATTGCCATGTTTGCAATTTTTTTTTTTTAGCTTAATTATACTTAAGAGTTGATTGGTAGTTAAAAGACAACACCATTAAAAAGAAGATAAGCATCAACACCATTAAAAAAGAAGAAAAAGCATTGAGGAGGTTAAAAGTGTGATACATTAATTTTGAAAAAAAAAACATAAAAGATGATTTTTCTATTTTAGTGACCAATTTTAGTCAATAGATAAATTGTTTTGAAAAATCTAAAAAATCAGATTATAAAAAAAGTTATAAAATTTTGATGATTTTTGAATTTTTTGAACATTAAGTAAATTATTTATAGAAGGGTTTACTCATAAATCCCACAATGGTATGATATAATCTACTTAATTAGGATCCGTTTGGATAACAAAATAGGAATTAGAATTAAAAATTGTAATTGCAATTCCAATTACGTAAGAATTGAAATTGCGCTAAAATTATAATTTAAGTATTTTTATCATAAAGTAACAAAATCAAAATTAAGCTAAAATTACTATTTTAATTTCAATTATAGTGTTTGGATTGCAAAATCATAGACTTAAAATTGAAATGTAATAGTAATTATAATTATAATTGTAATTTTGATATTTAAAATTATAAAATCTAGAATTGTAAGTTTCAATTTAGTTTTGGACATATAAAAATAATAAAACATATAAAGAATAAAAATATAATTAAACTATAAAATATATTAAGAGGTAAAAATATATAAAAATAAATTTTTTAACTTTATATAATCCAACTCAAATTAATAATTAAGTATCACCTTGCAATTTCATAAAATTCAAAATAAAGTATCAAAAATCTACTAACTTGTTATTTAACAAACATAAAAGTATTTCTTTTAACAAATATTTATGCAATTGTTCTTCAAGTTCCTTAGGAATATATCATTCACGATGTTATACAACTATGGCAGCCTCAATTCCTTCCGTGATTGACTTTCTTTTTTTGAACCATTTCACACCTCATCATTGAATTCTTAATAATCTTCTTCACATCTAAATAAATTGAAAACATAATCTTAACAAACACTACACATTTTTCTTTTAAAAAAAAAAAGAGAAAAAAAAACAAAGACGATTTATAAGGGAAAAAAGAACAAAATTCAAACAAAATAACCTTAATTCTATAACTGGAAGATGAAAAACTAGGAAGAATCATCACTTACCATAATCCAGCAACAATAGGAAGATGAAAAACTAACCTTTAATTGAAAAACCTTCAAGAATCTATTTACCAAGAAAAGAAAAAGGATGTGTGCATGAATTATGGACTAAGAATCTGCCATCCATAAACCAAATTTGTGGATTAAGCATGGGGATAAGTACAAGTCCAAATAAGAACAGGTTTGGCTCTTGTCTTTTTGTATTGAAAGCTTCGATTCAAATGTATGGGCCATTTGGTACATTAAGATCCTCGCAGAACGTGTTAGATGAAAATGAGGGTTTCTTCGAACTCTTTGATTTGCAGTTATAGCGAGTACAATAATTCGTTTGGATGACAAAATTGGAATTAGACTTCAGAATTCTAATTCGAATTTCAATTCTATCAGAATTGGATTTGAGTTGGAATTACAATTTTAGTGTTTGGATTGTGAAGTGACAAAATTGGAATTGAGCTAAAATTTCAATTCTAATTCCAATTCTAGTTTTGGATTGTAAAATCATAGAATTGAAATTATAATTATAACCAAAGTTAAAATATTAACATATAAATTTATAAAATCTAGACTTGTAAATTTCAATTTAATTTAAGACATAAAAATAATAGAATATATTACATAAAAATAATAAGATAAATTAGGACTAAAATGATTAGAGAAAAGCCACAATAATTTTTCATTTGAGAGGAATTACTTTAAAAAACTTCATTTCCACCTTTTTGGTTTTAAATAGACTTTGCTATAATTTTTGTTTTTTTTATAAAATTATCATTATTCACTCCAATAGGACCAAGTACAAGTACCCCAATTCTAAAACAAAAACCTAAACCAAGAAATACATAACCGGCAAAATGTTCACACTCTTTTATTGATGTTGACCTGTGATTGCATTAAAGAAGAATTTGAATACCATACAAATTAGAAACTAACAAACCAACCATTGAAGGAAGAAACATTGATACATAAAACAGATAATTTGCATAATAAATGATTAAACAAGTAATTAAAAACTGATTAATCAAACACCTTATTTGTGTCAGTAGTGTTTTTGAGTATGATCAACGATAAGCCTAAAATCTAGCTAAGGAGTCCAAAATGCTGACCCCTGCAGCAAACACAAAACAGAAAAGGGAAATGAGATTAGTGAAAAGAAGAAAAGGGATGATAATTAATATCCTCAAGAACTCTGGAAACACAGGATTAGTTTCGATGTTGATGAAACAGTACTAATTAGGTGTAAGACTACATAGCATATCAGACGACTTTTCAGAAGATAAAATTGCTTAAAGTAAAGCTGCAATGAATTAGATTGAAGGCTATGGGCTTGTCTTTAAGTAATAAAAAAAAGTTCCCTCAATCCGACAAATGATGCTAGGTAAAAATCTAAGCGGACAAATATAAAGAAACTGAACCACCTTACTTTTTGCCATTTGATATAATACTGGCAAACCTAAATCCTGGAAATCATCAAATTTGTTCATAAGAGAAACAAGCATTTCACTGTTCAACGCAATATATATATATATATATATATATATATAGAGAGAGAGAGAGAGAGAGAGTTTTTCCGCTAGGAAGATCTAGCCTGGTTCAGACGGTGGTCTAAAATTGAAGATCAAAATCAAAAAGACAGGCAGTAACAATGAGAAGCATAAAGTAATACAAAGCTCAAATCATAAAATTTCAAATGCCATCCTTCTCCCCATATCCTCTATACCAAAAAGAAGACGGAAAATTAAAAAAAAAAAAAAGTTACCATTAATCAAGAAAACCCAAGATTTCATTTTCCCCTCTGTTTCCAATTCAATCTTTATCAATAACTAAACAATGAACATGGGACATTAAGAATCCAGAAAACAAGAAAATTAAAAATACCCAGATGGTCAACAGGGATTCTGCCATCGGAGAACCATCCAGTAGGTTGGTGGGTGTCGAAGTCTCTACCATAAGAGGGCGGTCAGCGCGAGTGAAAGTGCCGAGGTAGTTGTTGGTGCCGCAGTCAATAGAGGAGTCACCAATGATAAAGAAAGCAGCAGTAACTGACCAATTAACGGCGAAGTTAAAGGGCAGCAATGAAGGAGAGCTAGATTCTAATTGTTAGGCTTTGAGCTCAGAAATTTAAAAAAAAAAAAAAAAAAGAGGAGTGAGCTAATATCTTACCTTAGTGCACTAATACAAGAAAATGAAGATAAATTAAATAGGAAAAATAAAAAAATTTTAATTTTTTTCTTATATAAAAAATTCGAATTCATTAAAATGAGATATTTTAATAATTTAATATGTCCCACCCTTCTCAAGTCAATACTTCTCTCTCTTTTTCTCTAAAATTTAGAGAATTTTTTATTGTTATAATTTCTCTTTAAAAGTCTAAAGAGAAACTTCTCTTCATTTTTTTTCTTTTTTTTTCTCTTATTTACAAACCCAATAAAAGAAAATTTAATTTTCTTTTTGTTCTCTTTTTTTCTCTTCAACAAAATAAAGGGTTAAAGTTTATAGAATTGATGTGAATCATAATTTTAATTTTTTAATACACAATTCAAACAATAGAATTAGAAGTTTATACTCAATTTTAATTTTGAATTTCAATTCTAGATCAATTTTATCATCCAAAGAGAGTGTGGAGGATGTATTGGCTTTGTTGTATTTGATGGCTGGGTCTTAGAAGTGGTAATTCACGATTTGCACTGTTATAATTTAATATATTTTTTGAAATACATTTAAAAATATTAATAAAATAAAATATTTATATAAAATATATGATTAAATAAATATTTTTATTTTTAAAATAAATAATATATAGAAATTTTTATAGTTTTTAATAATTTTTTATTTCATTTATAATTATTTTTAATCAGGACTTTTATATGAAAATTCTAATCATTTCTAAATCAAAAAGTTAATTTGATAAATGTTAAATTTTTATATCAAATAAATAATTTACTGATAAATCACAATAATTTGTTTAAAATTGAATATGAGTCTGAATTAAGTATATATACTAACTAATAATCTACACTTTGCACAGTTATAATTTATGCAATTATAATTTAATATATTATTTAAAATAAATTTAAATATATTAATAAAATAAAATATTCATAAAAATATGTGATTAAGTAAATAATATTTATCTTTAAAATAGATGATATATGAACACTATGTTTAACCTTATTTTTTTAATTTTTTATTTTATAGTTTCTTTTAATAATTCTTTATTTCTACTAACACTGTCACTTATTAAAAAAAATTATGTTGTTAATATAATTATTTTATAAATGCAAACACAATACAATTATTTTATAAATGCAAACACTATTCTAGAATTGATTTATAATTTTGTCCATTTTTAGTAAGCTTATTTGGACGTTGGATCTACTCAGTTGAAATTTTCTTTCTTTGTTTTCAGTTAAGCACAAATTGAATAAACAAAGAATGTTAAGTAATTTATTTTAATAATCATTAAATTATAGCTAAAATTTTATTATAATTATTAAAATTAGATTTTGTTCACTTACATAATTATTATTTCAATCAAGATAATCTGATCAAATTAAAGATTTTAGGTCATTAGATTGTTAAGTGATAATTGATATTGATCTATTTATTTAATAATTATATGAAATTAAAATTAAATTATAATATTTTTATTATTTATTTATAAATTTTATGTTATTTTAAAATTTTAATTTGGTCGAATTATATTGATTGAAATAATAATTATATTTAAATAATTTAATTAAATAAAATCAAATTTTAGCAATTATAATAAAATTTCTATTATACTTTAATGAAAATGAAAACAAATTACTTGTTGCTCAGGCAGTCCACCCTGGTTCGTACGTAGCGTTGCGTCACATTTTATAATTTGGATATAATTTATTAGAAAGTAGTGAAAGACCTATTAAAAGTCTAGACTTACGGTGTGCTTCACAAGAACCTTCCTGTAAGGTGCTTGGCAACTTTTATTTTTAGCTTGAGAAGCAAGCAATCAAGCAATTTAAAGTCGACTAGAATACGTTCCATTATCCTTAAATTTTATCGTCCTTCCTTTTCTTTAAATCTCATAAGAATCTGAGTTTCTTAAGCAAGGTTCTATACTCAACTGCCCAAAAGAGATGCTTCAGAGCAGTTCTTGTATTGTTGCAGCAGGTGACTCCAAAACTGCAGGTAGAAATGGTTTTGTTTGCCAATATCAGTTTGAAGATGGATCATCCCAGTTCATTTTTCTACATATTAGCAATGAAAATGGAGTTTTCGGCATCGATCATTCCCTTGGTTTCTCCACTGAAAACTACGTGCAAGTTATTTCTTCCTGCAATGGATTGCTTCTTCTGTCCAGTATTGGAGACCATGGGCTGAAATTTCATGTGTTCAATCCCATGTCCAAGCAGTTTTTAACTCTACCCCAACCTGCCATCACCTGCAGGCAAATTATCAGATCTGGCTTAGCCTTTGATGGGGATCATCACTATCGAGTAGTGCTTGTACATGTGGCTCACACAGATAAAGAAGTGGTTCCTTGTGGGCTAGAAATGGAGATTTTCTCTTCTGAAACTGGAAAATGGAGAAGAAACCACCCCACCAATCCGTTCTTATCTATTCCTGTACCGGAATTCGAGTTTTCTGAACTCAAGACACCTCCTCTGTATTCTAAGGGAGCCATCCACTGGGAAATAAGTGGACACTTGCTGGTGTATCAGGTTGATAATGATCACTGCGAGCTGATTGAATTGCCAAATTTATTGGCGGACTGGGCTTGGCAATCAACTGTGACTTACAGGAGATGCTTATGCGAATCGAATGGGCGAGTTCACTACACCTACACTGATTTTGATGGAGTTCAAACCTGGGTTCTGCTCAATGAACATGATCATGACTATTATTCATTCTACAGCATCTATGATCGCGAAAAATTCAGATGGGCACTAGCAAACAGTATCAATCACCAAGAATTAAGGATGAAGCATCAAGAAACTTACTTTCATTTTGGCCAGTTGGAACCCTATCATGTATCCGCTTTAGCCTTCTGCGAAGATTCTGAGACCATGTATTTGCAGCTTCCAGGACTTGTGCTTTCTTACAACACAGAGACAAAAGCTGTCGAAGAAGTCTGCACATACAAATTTCCAGGCAAAAATTTCAATTGCTGCACATTCTTGCATTATGTATATAGCAGTCCATTTCATCCAGAAACTGCAAGAGAATTGTTAGAATTTGGAGCAGTTGATTTGCCAATCCAAGACAAGCTAGACAAGTTTGTATTCTAAGTAAAAATTCCTTTGTATTGTTACATGTTCACTCAATTAGCAGCACATTCCCATGTTTTTATGCTTTTTAAGTTCTTACATATGTCATGAGATGTACACAAACTGAAGTAAGATTACATCCAACACAAGATTAGGTTTCACATGTATCAAAGATGAAGATAGCTCAATCATTAAATATCCTTTTTTCTTGCAGAAATTTAGGTTTGTCCAAAACCTTATTAGCAAACAATTTATTGTCTATCTTTTTATTGAAATAATCAATGTCAATAAACATCATTGATTTAACAATGCCTCAAAGACAACAAATAGTAGTTAGAAATATTTGGACCTATGACCCATAACTTCTTGCTCTTCAGGCCTTTAATAAGAATACATAAATTGGGATTACAACATAACAGCTGGAGATTATTGATGGTGTTAATGACCTAGGTCCGCTTGTATAAGGTTCCCCCCGGATTCTTAATTTTTTTTTTTGAGTTGTTGAAAATCTATAAAATTACTTTCTATTTTGGGAGAAAGAAATCATTTTCTTTTCCTTGTATCAAAAGGCAAAAAAGGGATAAGATAACATTTTCCTTGAAAATAACTTCGAAAACATTTTTCATTAAGCAAATTTCTTAAGTGCCCCAAACGCTGGAAAATGTTTTCCATCAAACAAAACCCAGATGTGATTTGGATATGCCAATTTAGTATTGTACAAGCAGATGGTACAAGAACCACTGGAGGTATTAAAAGGGCAGAGGCTTCGAGTAATAGAAAATGTAACATAAAAGACTACTTAAAAATTGCGCCATTCAATAAGCCAATCTACAAAACATAAGGGCGGAACTATGAAGGGCGCAGATAACATTCCACCAAACATGCACAGCTTCATTTATCCCACTCTAAATCAGGCGTTTGCCGATTTGCTAAAGATGGAGTTCCCACTATGTCTTTGGGCAGTTTGGCAGTCAATCGATCCCAACCCATGATATGGGGCAATGCAAACTGCGTCAAAGAGAACAAAAGGAAAAAGGAAATGGAAATGATTGCACAAATGCTTCAGTAAACTCTGAATTCAAGAAAAAAATCAGACAAAGCATGCCAAATACACATATAATGGCAACTTTATAACTGTGGCACACAAGCAGTTGACAGAACACTACAACCAAAAATCTTTTTTGAGTTTCTGATGCTACACGAAGTAAAATCTATTGGTAAAGGCCTTCTTCTTTGTTTCTTTTCCCTCTCTAACTCAATTAATCAACTACCATTATTGGTACACGTTTGGAAATGGTTGGCCAACCATCAGATGTTGGTTAATTAGTACTAATAATGGTCTGGAAGTTTCTTTCCTGGCCGAAGAAAGACATCAGGACTTTAAACACATTCCATTCCCATCTTCTCGCTTTTTTTTTTTTTTTTTTTTTTGGGTAGCAGAATGTTAGGAACGCAAATAATATGTTAAATACATATTAAGCACAGTTGACCTACTAGGTTCAGATGTTTGAATTCCAAATGATGCCAAATTGACAATCATTCCAGAAGTCAAGCTGCTAAAGAACAAAATATTAATAGCTGCACCAGTTTTAAGACAGATTCAACATATATACAATTCCTAAAGAGTACTCACTAAAACACATGATCGCTAGGACAACTAGCATATCATTTTAATGCATTACGTATGAGTGTCTTATACTGATAGTGACTATGAAGATCCATATTTTGGGTATGTGTGAGTGTCTACTTCGCCAAAAGCAACACTTAGAATTATCAATTATGTGGAGATGTCCCCCAAAGTCTGGTGAAACAACAAGGTGCATATGTTACTTCTTACAAAGTAATCTTGATCATCACTAAATCTTTACATGGGTGCTTCACATCAAAGAGAAGATTGGGATGAAGAATGATTGCACTTCTTCAATGGCGTGCATTTAATGTATTCAGTTCTTTTCCAGAGTATATAGCAAAAATATAGAGAAAAAAAGAATAAAAAGCAGTCTAGACAGCAAAGGCACATGTCAAAACAAGAAGTCGAGAGTACTAATTATGCAGGCAACATTATCAGAAATCATTGTGACAACAACAGAAATTTTCATTCTTTATCTCTTTAGTACAAATAATTCCCTAGTAATGAACTCAATTCACTAAAAAAATGATGAAAGAAAGTATTGTACTGTCTGATATTGTGCCCTATCTTACAAAAGTTGAAGAGTTAGTAAATATACACTTAAGGAAAATAATGGAGAACAAATAGAGGAGCTTGCAGACAACGGTACTGTTATGAATACAAGTTATCAGTCTTGTACTTGCTAAAATGCCCTTATCATGCAAAATATTGCAACTTTCCTAATTCAATAAAACTGAACAAACCTAATTCACATTAACTATAATGTTATGGAACCTTCACAGATATCAATTTTCAAACTAAAAGATTATGAAAAAGAAAAGAATCATATTGACAGCTAAATCGTGAAGCACCAAAACATTAAGTAAAATGAAATAATTTATCATATCATACACTGCAAGCTGTCTTCAAAACTGTAAATTCAGCAGCTGTGAGAGGAACACTCATCCGTTCATTGGTTTTTAAAATATTGTTAACAACACCTGCAAAAAGAAATAACATTGACATAATTGGCAACAAAGCAAACAAAGAATAATATAGAAAATAAAATAAAATAAAAGTCAAAGTAACTATTTAAAGATCTATACAAGATAAAGATTTTTCAGGTTTCTCCACAATGACAATAGCACAAGAATTATATAGGTTTTCAGACTTCTGATTCCTAATCTTCTGAATAGGAATGTTAAGCAGATGGATGAGTTCGACTCAAAGTGAAGTACACATATCCATAAAATGAAATCTCATATTAAAATCCGTTGACCCCAAATTATATGGACTTGAGGCAGCAGAAGTTGTATAAGGACAAAAAGAATGGCTATGTGTATTTCAAGTTTTAGCACTTAAAGAATGTTGAACTTGAGGGGGGCTGATCTTAAGAATTAGATGAGGTAGCTTAATAACTAATCAGATACTACACAAGAAAAAGGCTATGCTTATAAGGAACTAGACGGATACAAAAATATATACAGAACCTAGCATTGGACTAGCATTTCCTAAAGTGGGTTTGCGAAGATTCTTAGATTTTTCAAATGAAAAGACAGATACAAGAGGCCTCCAACAGCATGACATCTCATTAGGGGGATGCCAAAAAACTACTAAGCATGGAACGCCAGTTGGTGTGTGTTTCAGCGTTTTGAGAACAGAAACAACACAGAAATGCTCAGAAATGGGGCTGAAATGTTTTAGGTCGGCTTCAGTAAGTTTGGTACAATTGAAAACACATTTGCTTAAAAGGAAAATCATAACAAAAATACTTGTCTCAGCCACTCTCTCTCTCTCTCTCTCTCTCTCTGTGAATCCAGTCTCCACGCCTGGTTTCTTCATTAGCAGCAGTCAACTTCTCAGATTCCTTTCTAAGCATTGTTAGCATTGTTGAAGGCTCTTCTGAACAGTGAAACATCAATAGGCTCTTCTGAACAGTGAAGCATCAATAGGCTCTAATTAAGAAGCACTAGTTTCTTAACTTGGTCTTCTTCATCCTCCTCTAATTCTGGAACTATTGCCATGGGTTACCCTTGACTCAAATGATTCGGTGAGTGAACGTGGTTAACCAGCAATAAATGGAGGGTTGATTAAGGAAAGAACTAGCTTCAGTTGTCTATAGGTTATATAGGTGAATAGAAAGGGCAAGGAGAGTTATATCTAGAGAGTTCCAGACTATAACCTAGTTTTGGCTAGTTAATTTGGCTGCTTTATATTAAAAAAAAAATTAAAATTTACTACCAAACCTCTACATTTTATATTTATAAGTATGCCTCTATATTTTTTATATTTATATTTATTTCCTTCAATATTTTCGTTTCCAACATTTTTAGAAGTTGCTGTTTTACCATATTCATTTCATGTCATATTTGTGCTACCTCAGCAAAAAAAAAAAATATCCTTCTATAAATAAAACCTTTTTAGGAGGTTACTTCTAATTAAAGTACTTCAAGACTAAGCATATAGAGGAAATAAATCTGCAAGTTGCTAAACAAGTGCCTCCAAAACAGATAGACTGCTTCAGAGTGAAGCACTCTTCTTGCATGGCTAAGGTCAAAATGGAGAGGAACTGAGGGGAAATGAGGAGGAAAGAAATGAATTTTTGCACTGTCATTTTTACCCTCAAGTTTTTAGTGACAATTAAAATAGTCTTTGTCATAGATGACTTATTTGTCTTTACAAAATAAAATTCTTCTCCCTTCTCCATGGCACTTGACCATCATCCACGGCCACCCGGATATCCAAACACAATGAAAATGTTTCTCCTCCCTTCCCTTTATTAAGTGAATTTTAACTTGCCAAACACAATAAAATAAATATTTTCTCCTTCCCCTTCATCCCATCAACTTCTCCTTCCTTTAAAAAACTTCCCCTTTCCTGCCCCTTCCCTCTCTACATCATACCATGCATAGTATCAAGACCTGTTATTCTACATTAGCAAATGCTCTGCTGACCAAACTACTTGCTATTCAAACATTGCAAAACATCAGCATAACCCTCAAGCCATGAAACTTAGAGAGCTTCTTCAACTGTTCATAAGAACCAGCTTATTGCCACAGGCTTTCCTCACTCTATAACAATTTGTTCACACTTCATAAACTGGCAAAATTTTTTCGTAGATAAAGATAGCTCGTGAATCTCCTTCCCCCGCTGAATGAAGCAAGCAAGGAACTCAGGAAACCTACAGTTATAGTCTAGATTTTGTGTAGAACTCAATTGGGATACTATAGATTACTTTCTAGTCCTTAGAGATAAGCTACTGTTAATATTTTAAGTTTAGGGGCAATTTTGTCGTCTCCGTCTTTGCTGACAAATCTATCCAGATCCCGTTAGGAGTCTTTGTATTTATTTTTATATGTCTTATTAGAGTCATATGCTTTTTAGTTTGGTTTAGGAGCCCAAATCTATAGATGATTAGGACTGGTATTAAGGGTTTAGCATTAGTTGTAAGTCCATAAAATACCTATGTTTGTAAGGCTTTTATTTAGAATTTTAATCAATTAAAGATTTCTTACAAATTGTGGCTCTTGAATTGAGATAATGTGACTCACAAGTTTTGATGTGACCTAATTTCAATTATTCTTAAAACTGTTCATATAGCCTAATTTGCAAGCTGTCATACATCACTGCATCATCCATGAATGTGCTTCTGTTTCTCAACTCTACGCCACAATCCAAAAACTAGAAAGTGGAAAACACAATTCATATGAGAAGGAAAAATAATAATTCATATGGGAGGAAATAATAATTGGGGCTATCTAAAAATTACCAGAACTGTACCATAGCTTTTTCAGATTTCAGCCATGCATGTAAGCTACTTCCAACATTCTCAAAGAATTATAGTAGCCAAGTGCCCATAACGAGTCTATCGAGGGGTGGGTTCCTATCATCAATCTCTACATTCAATCCCAAATCTTATTTTCCACATTATATATAGTCCACAAACTATCCTTATGTGGCAAGATGATAAATTTTCCACATGGAGTTTCTTTTGGATGAATGCCTAGACTTGTAATTTGAACAAGATTTTGTTTATGGATTAACTGAAGGGACATGAACATCAAAATTTTCCCCTTTTCTTCATTTTAACCCTTCCATCAATGTTTAAATATCAGGAATTCATTTTACTTTAAATTCATGATAAACTTTTAGTAAATTGCATACTTTTAATAACATTATCAGAAAAAATGCCCAACAACGGCAGTATGACAACAGTACTGAATGAAATTTAATAGTATAAACAAATTACAATTTCTAGAAAATAAAATCCGCCATCTTCAATTTTTTTTCCTTCTCCAAAAATAAAATTATACTCTCTTTGTGGCAATTAAAGAAAAGGTATTCCTTCATAGCGAAAAGCATTTCTGCAGTACTCAATTGATATGAGTAAACTAATTCGCAACGAGAGCGAAAAAAATTAACCGAAATGCAACAGTGACATAAATTCAAACTTCATTTCAACTATAATCGCGATAAGAAAGAAACCTTACTTAATGACAAAAAATAACCACCACCATCTGCTGCCTTAATTGATAAGCTCTTTCTTACTTGACCAGCATTACTGTACATAAATTCATTGGTCAAGGAAAGATACTAGCACAATGAAAACAACAAATGTTATACTACCTCAAGCAGATTTTCCATCCTAGGCACAGTCTAGAGATAGCCATTGCTTCTAAAAATTTAAATGGTGGTAAGAAAAAAATAAAAGAAACTCAAAAAAATCAACCTCGACAACATCGAAGGATCATGGAAGAAGTCAGACGAATCTCTTGGACCCATGCTTATCAAAGAACCCACCTCCGTTGCTGACAAAGCAAAATGCTAGAAAGATTTAAACAGAATCAGTCATGAAATCAATAGCGGATGACAAAGATAGAAAGACTAAAATCATCAGGAGTAGGAGCAAAGCAAAGGATGCGCCTGGTTGTTAAAAAAATTAAGATTGAAGAAGTAGATGAATATGAAGAAAAGATTAAGAACTCTACCAGCTTCTTGTCAGAGTCATATTTGCGTTCACCAATAGCAGGCATGAAAGTCAACAACATAACACCACGGCGCTTAACTGCAAGAT
Organism: Omphalea diandra; assembly: GCA_949677035.1. NCBI lineage: Eukaryota > Viridiplantae > Streptophyta > Magnoliopsida > Malpighiales > Euphorbiaceae > Omphalea > Omphalea diandra. The sequence goes on from CATIWR010034437.1 coordinate 24,505, forward strand.
TCCCAGACTGAAAATATGTTGAGGAAAATGAGGATAAACTTGTTTGGGCTCCATAGACATGCATATGGAAATGTAAGAAGTGTAAAGTTAGCTCACATCCAACTTGGCGAAAGTTGGGAGAACGGGCTGAACTGAGACTGCAGCTTTTCCCTTGAAAACAGTGTAAGGAGCAAATATCCGTTCTGCAATAGTTCTTGAAGTTTCAGATATACAATGGCACATAAATTCAAGCTTGCACTAGTCATAGAAAAATGTTTGCATAAATGTCTACACTACCTTCTGCAGTAAAATTCAGTCTAGAAGTAGAGATGCCAGCCTGGAATGTAAGAGCATGCACCCCTAAAACATCTCTAACGTCAGTAGACTTCCCAACAGTATTCCTATTTGCACAAGAATAAACACCATAAAGTCAGAAACAGAAGGAACAAATAATGCCAGTATTGAGAAGTATGAAATGACTTCAAAGTCACCTTCAAATTCATATATTAAGGTTAGTGCACCAGTTGTAATTTCATTGATATTTCAATATGAAAACTTTAAGAAAAATAAATTCATACTGAATATACAAAATATAATTATTAGTATTAGTACCTCAATAAAATTGAAAGCATTTCCTTCCAGAAACATTAGACACAATTAGCAGTTATCAAAAACAGGATAAAAGAAAATGGCATTTCATAAGATCTAAAAGTTCTCAAATAAACATTTTACATTCAACAGTTAAACAAATGTATCCATTTATATATTGCTGTCATCTAAAAATCAATCAGAAAAGATTCTAAAACTAATGTTTGAGGTGTCAGCATCAAAGTAAAATATAAAAAAAATAAATAAATAAAAAGCAACGAGGAAGACATGCAGATGAACCTTCCAAAGGTATAAGTTGAGACACAAAAACCAATTTAAGGCCATGGATAACAATAGAATTTTTCAGCTGTTAGCAGGAATAGAGACTTCCAATCTAAAACAGAGTGATAGAACCTTCCTCCTTCCCTCACCCCCTCATCTATACAGCATGGAAAAAATTTGCTTCCCAGATTATTTGCCATTCACGCATCAAATAGTTCATATTCAAAAAAGAAAAACAGAATTAGAAGTTGAAATGGCCTACGTTCCTCTTTGGAAAGCAAAACACCATAATATACCCAAATAGTCCTGCTCTTTTATTCCGTTAGGGCAATCATTCTGGAGCCGATATAACAAATAAGCAGCAAATGAGCCAATGAGAAATTTCTCAAGAAGTCACAACTCCACCTCTCTCAAAATTTTGTGCGATTAGTGAACAAATAGTTTTTAGTCAAAGGAACTAGAAGTATATATACCATCATTATCAAATGTAAACAAGTTCAAAATTTATGAAACCGTTTCCTTCTGAATGCATTCACAGATTCCTCATTTTTCTTATTCTAAGACTAAGAGAACTAATATTTTTCCAAAAAAAAAAAAATGATAATAAAGTCGTAAACTCCGGTTCAGTGGCTGAGAAACCGCACTATAAGTGAAAGAACTAACAAGTCTCAAATTGAAGCTCAAAACATCATTTTCTTCGGTTTCCAAACATTTTCTCGGCGACCAAACAGAAAATGAAACAATGTCACAGAAATTAGGAGAACTAAACAAGAATAAGAATGGAGTTAGAATTTGTTTTCAATTTTTTTCAAAAAACAGAAAGGGGAAAAAAGAACCTGGATTGCTGCACAAATCGCGCTAGCTTCAACATTTTGGCAAGCAAAGGGTTTCAGATAGTGAGGGTTTTAGAGCAAGAGAGTACAAAAAGAAATTGGTAAAATGGAAGATCTTATTACTGGAAGTCTGTAATGGTGGATAAGTGCATGAATGTTATGTGCACCTGCGTTTAGATTATGGCACGTGCCTTTAGACGTGAGAAATCAATTAAAAATGGTACCAGAAAACACATAAACACCATGGTTTTTTTTTTTTAGAGTGACACCGTGGTTTGTTACAACAAATTATATATAATATAAATTATAATATTATGATACAAATTTATTAAATTATATATATATATATAAACTCTAATTATGCAAATATTAGATTGATGCTATTTATTTAAATTTATCTAAAAAATTTTAAATTTATTTTTATATTTTAGTAATTTTAAATATTAATTATAAGAATAAAAAACCAATAAAA
>CATIWR010034441.1:0-11036 GCA_949677035.1 Omphalea diandra
TAACACAATTAAAAAACAAAAACAAACCTATACATAAACACATACTTAAAACGTTATATATATATATATATATATATATATATATATATATATATATATATATATATATATATATATATATATAAGATAATAAATTGGTAAACTTAGAAACAATAATTAAGGCAAAAAGACTAAAAATATAGAAATTTATGGCTATTTACTTGTGATGAGACTCAAGCACCATAGAAAATTATCAATATGATAATATAATCTTATACTTGTGTCTCTCTTGTATAAAATTATGTATATATCGAGGGTAAGTTTGATATTATTATAGCTAGGAACTGATTTTGATTTATATTTTCAATATTAATTTTGAGTAAAAAAATTAATTTTAAAAAATTAATATTTAAAGATTTTGCTAATAATTATAGAATTAGATTGACAATATATCTAAATTATCCTCATGAATAGGTTAAAAATATTTTTAAAATTTAAAATATGGTACTTCAACAAATGGTAGTAAATCTTTACAATAGAAATACAAAATATATTCTAATTGTATCGGCATAAATATATTTAAAGTGAAGAAGAAAAAGAATTATAAACAATAAGAAGTTTTTTTTATTTTCTTTTTTTGGTGCGGTTTGATTTTTTAAATTGATCATATAATACATATAAATATGGACAAATAAGATAAAATGTTTGAATAAATTAAAAAATTAATTTTCAAAGTCAATTTAAGTAAAATAAGAATATATAAAAAATTAATCATTTATATGTATCCTATTTATACAGAAATTAATTGATAATAAACTTTTTAAATAGAATTCCTTTAACTCAATTTGTTTTTTTTTTAGAGATCCTTTGACTCATCAATTAAATTCGAAGAAATAGGGCCTCAAATTCACAGCATCATCGTTATACATCAATAAATGACTAACTTAAATAATTAAATCGTGAATCAATTTAAATCTCTCCCCCTCCAAAAACTTATTAATTGATAGTCCACGAATCACTAAACAACCTATGGACGAGTACTTACCCTAGAAATGGGTAGTTTCTAAGGCGAATCTAAACTTACAGACCAAATGTTGATATCATTCAACAGATGATAGTATTCAACAGGCTACTTGAATACCGAACCATGATAACATTCAGAAAGACATTATCAACGGAGAAAGATCGCCAATGTTCAGAAGACCTATGAGGTTCATTCCCTTAATTTTAGAAGATCATGCAGTTGTGAAATTAGATTTGCTTCTTCATATTTTGGGATCACTTTAATGCTTGTAACGGTTACAATTATCTCAACCTAAATAAAAGATTTCAAGAGAAAAACAAGTGCAGATGATTATTATTTTTACAACTCTTGTCATTCTCAATTTCCTGCTATTTACTGCTCCATTATCATCTTTAAGCGCTAAAAAGGAAATATTACCTTAAGTATTAGAGTAGCTGTGAAATGTACAACCCCTATAGCTTACCCTTATTCTCTTCTTGTAGGGCCATTTCTATCAGTTTGTGATCAAAAGTCATCATTAATGAAATGATATATAAAAATAAATATTATCCATGTAATAATACAAATGATAGAAAATTCAAAAATAAATATTGCTCATATAAAAAGAATAAGGACGAGTAAAATAATTCTACAAGTTAGGAGAAGATAAATCATATGTTTTGAACGTATTATAAAAATTAGTGTATATATATATATATATACACACACACACACACACATGGATAAAGAGATAAAAATTAGTACATATAAAGAGTAAAACTTTTAAATTGATAATAATAATAATAATAATAATAATAATAATAATAATAATAATAATAATAATAATAATAAGCAATGATAAATTGTTTGGCACTTTTCCATGAAATTGCCTTTTTTGCTAATAGGAACAAATAACCAAATGTTGGCTTTCTATTATCAATACATCTAGTAAAATCTAAATATGAATATCCAATCACTTCTAACTGATCAGATCTCCTAAATGTGAGCATATGATCCTTGGTTCTTTCAAGGTATCTCATCACTTTCTTTATAGCTTTCAAATAATCAATATCAGGGTTACTTTGATTTCAACCTAGCATTCCAATCGCAAAGCTAATATAAGGTCTTATGCAAGTTTGCAAATACATCAACCTACCCATAACAAAAGCATATGGAATAGATTCCATTTGCTTACATTCCACATCATTCTTTGGACATTGCATAAGACTAAACATATCCCCCTTTTTGTATTGGCACAATACCTGTTGAATAGTTATTCATATTAAATCTTTAAGAATTTTCTTGATGTAAGCTTTCTGAGATAATCCTAATAATCCATGTAATCTATTTCTAAATATTGCAACTCCAATCACATAAGATACTTCCCCCATATCTTTCATCTCAAAATTCCTAGAGAGGACATTTTTGTCTCATACAAGATGCCTAAATCATTAGCAACAAGCAAAATATCATCAACATATAGAATCAATAATATACTTACTCTTAATATCTTTTGACAAATGCACTGATCAACAATATTTTGATAAAAATTGAAAGATATAATAATATCATTGAACTTAAAATACCATTGCCTGAAGGCTTGTTTTAAGTCCATATATTGATTTCTTAAGTTTACACACCATATTATCCTTTCCTTCCATGGAAAAACATTCAGGTTGATCCATATAAATTTCCTCCTATACCAATTAAGAAAGGTTGTTCTCACATCCATTGGATGTAACTCTAAATCATACTGAGCTACCAAAGCCATATTGATTCTTAATGAATCTTTCTTTGAAATAATTGAAAAGGTCTCTCTATAATTAATGCCATCCTTCTAAGTATAACATTTGGCGACAAGTCTAGCTTTAAAATCGTTTGACATTACCACTTGAGTTGCATTTAATCTTAAAGAACTATTTACATGAAACCTATTTAAAACCTTCTAGCAATTTGACAAGATCCAAAACATTATTTTTAGCCAGTGATTTTAACTCTTCTTTCACAACATTAATCCTTTTATCAAACTTATCACTATTAATGGCTTGTGAAAATGAAACATGAACTTCATCAATACCATAATCAACATCTAACTCTTACAAATAAACCACATAATCATATGAAATAACCAGTCTTATCACTCGTATAAGTTTATTTACAACTATTCCATATGGTTTATTTTTGTTAGCTGGTGGCAGGTTGGGTTCTTCATGGGGTACTTCTTCATTCAAATCTTATTCATTATTGTTTTGTTCTTATAATTTTGGAACAATGTTTAGAATAATTGCTGATGTAGGAATATTTATGGATAATGGAACATCAACCCTTATTTCATTAATATCCTTAATATGTTTATTAGCACTCCTACTCATTTCATCATTCTAGAATTATGGTTTGGATAGTAAAACCTATACCCCTTGGATTTCATTGGGTAACTAATAAAGTAATCGTTGATAGTTTGAGAATTCAATTTCTTTTCATATTCATTATACACTTATGTTTCTGGTGGATAATCCCAAACATGCAAATGTCTTAAACTAAGTTTCCTTTTAGTCCATAACTGAAAGGAGTTTTAGGATATGCCTTACTAGGAATCTTATTCAACAAATACACTATAGTTTTAAGTGCATATGTCCACAAAGATTTGTGTAATACGACATTACTTATCATACTCCTAACCATATCCATTAATGTTCTATTTCACCTTTATGCCACACCATTTTGTTGAGGTGTGTTTGGCATAGTATACTATGCACATATGCCATGTCTTTTGAGGAATTTTGCAAATGGACCTGGATTTTGTCCTGATTCATCATGCTTTCCATAATATTCACCACCTCTATTAGACCTTACTATTTTCACTTTTTTTTGTCTAGTTGCCTTTCAACCTCTTTAACACACATCTCAAGGGCATTTATAGCTTGAGATTTTTCATTAAGCAAATAGTCATATCCATAATGTGAAAAATTATCTATAAAGGTGATAAAATACTTTTCTCCACCAAAAGATGGTGTATCAAAAGGACTAGATATATTGGTGTGCATTATTTCAAGAAGTAGAGTACTTCTTGTGGCTCCTTTCTTGTTATGTTTGGTTTGCATTTCCTTAATGCAATCCACACATAAACTAAAATCAATAAAAACTAGATTTGCTAGAATTTCATTATTTACTAATCTTTATAGTCTTTCTTTGGATCCGTGACCCAAACATTTATACCATGAGTAAATAGAGTTTTCATTTGCCATATTATGCTTAATTCCAATATTATGATGATGAACATACATAACGCATCAAGATTCAATTTATATAAACCATCCATAAGGATTAAAACCAATAAAGGAATTATCTTTGTTAAATAAATTGAAACATCCATTTCTAATCTTGAGAGTAAGCCAATTAACATCAAATTTCAATACAAAAGTCAAATTTCTAGAAAATGAAGGTACGTGAAGAGTTTATGGTAGATCCAAGTGGTGTTCGGTATCTAAAACAAGATGATAAGTCGTTATGCTTTCAATTAGAGCCTTTTTTCAATTCCTTATGAACAATAAATTTTTTGTTGCAAATGGCCAAGACAAGCTTACAAAGGATCCACTTCAACTTTAAGACTCAATCATAAGAGGAAGGCTAAAGAAATTCAAAGAGGCAATTAGAGCATTCATACAACAAGGAGTTACAATTGGATAAGCCCAAAAAGACTAAAGGATGTCTGAAGCCTAATTACTTGGAGATGGAAGCTTGGACTTTTTAAAGGGAGTATTTAACTTGATCCAATGGAGCTTAACATATGGAGATGCCCAAGACCCCTTAGCATTTGGCTAAGACACTAAATTGGAGACCTAAAACATGTATGCAAGGAAGATTGGTCATAAAGTAAAAAATCTTATAAGATTATACTTGGTTGGCAAGATTTTCCTATTCTTCCAAGGATTTCCTCTATTGGCCAAATATAATCTCCCTATTTATTTAAGATCTTTTGTTAGTTGTTTACTTATGTAAGGAACTTCCTTTATAGTTTCTTAGTTAGAAAAAATACCATGGTCAAATCTTGTTGGACAATCATAATGTTTCTTTAGTTTTCCTCATTAGTTTATGAATTATTTTCCTTAGTGAACTAGAAAGTTAGAATTCGACCAAGAATGGTAAACCAAATTCTTTAGGTTTTTCTTGAACAATTGTAAGGCTATAAATTGCCCATATTTGTCCATCAACGAAGATATATATAACGTTCTTTAGCTAATAGTTATTTTTGTGAGATTTAATTCTCTGTTTAAGTTCTTGATAAGACTTGGTGAGATTGTTGAGTGAGGACTTACTAATTTTCACAAACTTGTTTAATCCAAGTCTTAAATTACCTAGTTAATTTAAGGTTGAGATTAACACCTCTTAAATCTTTATAATTTAGATTACTAAAAATAAGTTTTTTAGAGATCTAGTTGGGATTTAAAGTTTTATCTTATTTTGATCTTTGAATTAAAGTTTGAGACTTGTGTTTTACATATGGGTAAGGGTTCAATCCAACATTGTTTGTATCATTCTCATTTGTGTTTATGCTTTATGTTGGCCCTAGGCACCAAGAAGGAGAGGTTGAATTGGTGTATAAAAATTAAAACAGGAAAGGGATAAGAGAAATGAATAGAAAAGAAACACAAGATTTATAGTGGTTCGAGTATAAACGACCCCACGTCCACTCCCTAATTCTTAGAAATTGGGTGTTCCACTATCTTTCAAAGGTGTTTTCAAGCTTACACCAAACTTTTACATTTATGTTTTGAAGGCTCATATAACAACCTATACTCTTGTGTTTTGAGGCTCACACAACAACATTTACACTTGTGTTTTAACAGGCTCACACAACAACCTCTCTTAGTGTTTTGACAAGCTCACACAACAACCTATTACATTTGGTGTTTATGCTCACACCCAACAATGACTTAAAGAATAGAAAAGATTGAGTAGCAAAATTGCAAGAGTTTGGTTACAAAGTTATCAATTCTCTTGCATTTACATTTGTTTGGTGAGATATTTATAGCCTCTACCCATCAAAGAGATGTTGCAATAAAATTGGTACAAAATCATCAAAGTGTGCTAGACAAATTTTCTCATTAAATGCTTAACAGTCTTAATTCACGGTCTCTACTACTCGTTAGCGGTCACGAAATCTAAATTTCATACGGAAAACTCTATTTGTGTCTAACAGCTAGTCCACGTGGCAGCTTATCACTAGTGGTAGCAATTTTTCTTGTACAGGCCACGACTAAGGATGCGAATTCATCTACTAAAAGTGTTCATCTTCTTATTTTGGGTTCGTAGTTGCTACCAACAAGTTCCTATTGTGATTTTTGACCTCTAACGGTTACCTTGGATACTTATCTTGCTGTGGTTTTAGACTTGATTCCCTCTTGAGTTACTTCAAAATTCGCGGTCGCAACTAAGGTATGACTTACACCTCGAATTCATCTATGACTCCGACTTTCCTTTCTTTGAATTGGTCATGGCAAAGAAGTGACTCGCGAATACATCTGTCTATTTTGTCAACCTGTCTTGGTCTAGTTCGCAGTTGCGATTTATCAAGTTGCGGTCGCGAATTAGAAGGCACTAGCTTACTTTGGAGTTTTTTTAACTCCATCCAATTTCTAATGTAAAGATTAATTAAAAATTGTAAAACAATACTTAATTTGAAACATTAGAATTGATCAATCCCCTCTGTCAAGATCAAAAGAGGTCCAAGACTTAGGGTTAACCACCCTAGTCCAATAATATCCCCCTTTTTGATTTTGACAACATAGATTGATCCTAAGAGAAAAATAATACAAAAATGTGAAGTTGAAGTATAACATGAATGAATGCTTAAGATGAAACTTTTGAGTTTTGGCATTCAATCAAGCAAAGTGAAATTTCTAAAAAGCTAAGTATGATGCTCCCTCTTAACATATGCTATAATTTTCAAGTTAATATTCCCTTTTAAACTAAACTACTTACTATCTCTCCCCCTTTGGCAAGATCAAAAAGAGAGTGTAAGGGATTATAAGCATACATAAGGAGTAAAAGAAGAACACTTTTATAAAGATAAAATGCATCAAACACATAAGACAATGTATTGCAAGAAAATAACTTTTTATTTACATAACTATGGGATCACAATATTTGTTAAACAAAAATAAAGAAAATGAAAATAAATACAAAAGATCCCTAATCTAGAGTAGTAGATAATCATTATCATCTCTGAAAGATGGTGCATCTTACGCTTGTGTTGCTCCTTCAGCTTCATCCCCATCCTCAACGTCATTTTCATTACCATCTCGATCTTACATATTGTCAAATTTGGTGAAGTCTAGAAGATGACAAGGAGGAACTCCTAGTTTCTCTTGGAGATCCACCATATCACTGTAAAGATGTGAAAGGAAAAAGAACCTTCTCTTCATCATCCTCATTAGTTTGTTTAATTTTTGATCAATAGTGGCAAGAGATAACTCCGTCTTGACTTTTAATTGAGGAGGAGGGACTAGTGTGGTGCCTTCTTCAATTGGAAACCTTTTTCTCTTTGAAGCTTGGGAGGTTTCCATCTTTTTTGCTCCTATTGCACCAAGGGTATAAATATATGTGTCCGGATAAATTACTTTGGTGTTAATAAGATAGGTGAGGTCTAAGAAGTTTTGAAATGGAATGAGCTTCTTAGTGAGGAATTTCTCTTTCTCCTCATCAAGTGCTCCAACAAAATAGTATATGGCTGTAATGTGGGAGGGCAAGAGAAATTAACTTTTGGGTTTCGTACTCATGTGGATCAATTGATCCACAAGGTAATGGTCGGTTTGGATTGGTTTGTTCTTGACAAAGAAAAACAAGAATGCTAAGTCTTTTTGAGAAACCTTCTCGTTACCATCACCTCTTACATTTACGGAGAAGGTGATGATGCGATGAAGGATCCAAAGGGGTAGGGATTTGATGTGTTTGGATAGAGAAGAACGGGGGTCGTGTTTGGTTTCAATAGAAATCTCTGACCAAAATTCGAAGTAGATAACGTCAAATGCAGAGATGATGAAGGGAATGTGTTCTCCGACTTGTAAGTTGAAAAGGGAAGACAATTGGTCAAAGGTAATGTAAAAAGGGTCGCCAAAGGCCCCAAACACTAACCCATATTATTCGGCTCTCAAATCGGATTTTCAGTTTAGTTGCACGATGCACATAAACTCTCGCACAACCTCCTTGTATCTGGGTTCATCTTTAAAGATGAACTCATTCCATCCCAAGTTGGAGAGAAAAACTCTAATTTCAGTATTGATGCCTAAAGTTTTCAACACGAATGTTGATGGAATCTTGTTTTGGAGAATGACCTTGGAAGAGTTTGCCTTAAATTTATCTTTTTCTTCCTTGGTTATTCCCTTCATGAGATGGAGGGCAGGAGGTGCAAAGGGTTGAGCCACTGGCTTGGAGAACTTCTTTGGAGCCATAGTAAGAGAGGAAGAGGGCTTGATGATTTAGAGAGATTTGAGAGAGAGAGTTGATGTTTGGAAGTGAAGTGATGAAAATACTATTGAAGGGGGGTATTTATAGGCTTTGAAGGGGTGCGAAAATGACTATTAACGACTAGAAATGGATTAAATGACGAGAGAAAATGGTTGGCAGTCAAATCACTTAATTGCCTAGGCAGTTACTCTAATTGAGTCCACAAATTCATGAATTGCGATCGCAAATTCTAGAAAATGTGAGTAACAGACAAGTTTTCTTTTGGAATACACGCCTTAACAGTCAAATTTTGATAAGCAAACTAAAATTCACGGTGGAGCAGAAATTTCACAACCGCGAATTGACATTTGACAGCCAGGTGAAATTGACTTGTAATTCACGACCATGAAGAAGGAATAGCGACAACGAATTATGAGTTAGCAAGGATAAGAATTGAAAAACCAATTTTGGAAAAATGAAAAATTGTGATCCACAGGAAAACACATATATTAATATCACAAATCAATAAATACAATATACATAACAATATTACACAAGAGATCAAAAATTTTCAATTTAGGGAGCTTCCATCATGCATTCCGAATTCTCTTTTAGTGAAGTTCAACCTTTCTTCATTTAGAGGTTTAGTAAAAATATCTGCAAGTTGATTATTTGTGTCAATAAATTTCAACACAACATCACCTTTTTGCACATGATCTCTAAAAAAATGATGTTTAATGTCTATGTGCTTACTTCTAGAATGTTGGATAGGATTCTTAGAGAGATTAATAACACTTGTGTTATTACATTTAATGGGAATGTGATCAATTACTTTGCCAAAATCCTTCAATTGTTGTTTCATCCAAAGAACTTGGGTGCAACAACAACCCGCCGCCACATACTCAGCTTCTACTGTGGATAAGACAACCAATACTTGCTTTTTACTAAACCAAGAAACTAGACATTCACTTATAAATTGGCAAGTTCCGAAAGTGCTTTTTCTATCTAATTTATTACCAGCATAATCCGCATCCGAATACCCTACAATGCCAAATGAGGAATCCTTAGGATACCATAACCCTAAATGTATAGTGTCATGCAAATACTTAACGATCCTTTTAACAACATTCAAATGAGACTCTCTAGAGGAGGATTGAAACCTAGCACACATGCAAACACTAAACATGATATCTGGCTTAGAAGTAGTAAGATAAGTAGAGATCTGATCATACCTCGATATCTCTTTTCATTTACCACTTTACCCGATTCATCCTTATCTAGCTTGATAGTACTGCTCATTGGAATTTTAGCTACTTTGCAACCATCCATGTCAAATTTCTTTAGCATCTCCTTTGTGTACTTGGCTTGGTTGATGAAGATCCCTTCTTTGGATTGCTTGATTTGTAAACTGAGAAAGAACTTGAGCTCTCCCATCATGCTCATTTCAAATTCCCTAGTCATGCACTTAGTAAAATCCTTACAAAGAGATTCATTAGTAGCACCAAAGATAATATCATCAATATAGATTTGAATGATTAATGTATCATGCTTGTGCTTTTTGACAAAAAGTGCTCTTGGAGCTTGTTTCAATCCATATAAGGCTTTGTTCAATTTGAAAACATGGCTTGGAAAACAATGAGACTCAAAATCAGGAGGTTGTTCAACATAAACTTCATCCTCTATAATGCCATTTAAAAAAGCACTTTTCACATCCATTTGAAAAATTTTGAAATTCATATGACATGCAAATGCTAAGAGAATCCTAATGGCCTCTAATCTTGTTACGGGTGCAAAGGTTTTATCATAATCTATGCCTTCCTCTTGGTTGTATCCTTTAGCAACCAATCTAGCTTTGTTTCTGGCAAGGAAACCTTGCTCATCTAACTTGTTCATAAACACCCATTTACAACCTATAATTGGGTGTTATTTAGGCCTAGGGACAAGTTCCCATACCTTATTTTTCTCAAATTGATTGAGTTCTTCTTGCATAGCAAGTACCCAACTCTCATCATCAAGAGCCTTATCAATTGACTTTGGCTCAAGTTGAGATACAAATGTAAGATTATTATCTAAAAGATTAAGTTGAGATCTAGTACTTATACCCTTAGAAGTATCACCAATGATTAAGTCCTTAGGGTGATGCTTGGAGAATCTCCAATCTTTGGGTAGATCTTGGCTTGGCTCTACTTGTTGTTGATGAGGTTGGTCTATATTTACTCTTGATGAATCACCTTTTTCTTTATCTTTATCAACTTTTCTTGTAGAATCATCCAATTCCAACTTTTTAAGATCACCTACAAGATCATCAACAAAAATACCTTTTCAAGATAAAGTTTACTAGACTCATCAAAAACAACATTCATAGATTCTTCAATTACCATTGTACTTTTGTTAAAGACTCTATATGCTTTACTAGAGGTGGAATATCCTAAGAAGATACCTTCGTTGGTTTTAGAATCAAATCTCTCAAGATTATCCTTGGTGTTCAAAATATAGCACTTACATCCAAACACTCTAAGGTATGATATCTTGGGTTTTCTACCATTCCATAGCTCATAAGAAGTTTTATTGAGAATGAGTCTTTTAAAAACTCTATTTGCAATATAAC
>CATIWR010034445.1:0-15512 GCA_949677035.1 Omphalea diandra
AAAAGAAAGATAATTCTCATAAAAAAAAAATGCTATATAGCATTTTGCCTAAATATTGTACCTGAAATACTATATAAATGATATCAACTAGATTCTTCATTCATTATATCCTTACTAGTGATTTTTCACTTCATATATAACTACTTATTTTTTTTTTTTTTTTATTTTTTTTTTTTTTTTTTTTTTTTTTTTTTTTTTTTTTTTTTTGTGTGGGTGGGGGGGGGGGGGGGGCGGCGGTGTGGGATCTGGATATGCTTAATGGATATGACTTACCAATGATATAAAACGATATTATTCTCATCACTGAAATAGGTTGAACTCATTTTTTTTATAAGATCCAAACTCGGTATCATGGTCAAATTCATTCAACCTATCATCACTCCAGTTCAATTTAATATTGAACTTTCAACTTATCGGCCACTATTAACTTCGCTCATATATATGTTCTTTAGTCCATTTTTATTATCCTCATCAGGAAAAGTAATTTTTATCTTAAATGATAAAAGAAAGATAATTCTCATAAAAAAAAAATGCTATATAGCATTTTGCCTAAATATTGTACCTGAAATACTATATAAATGATATCAACTAGATTCTTCATTCATTATATCCTTACTAGTGATTTTTCACTTAAACATTAGAATGAGCTTCCAACACATAGTCGAATTCCTCTTTCACTTTCGCTTGTCTTGTCATTTGTCTTGCAAATCCGAATTAAAGAGGCTTGAGCCACTAAGTTTTAAAAATTCGTCTCGGCCATGGTTTTCATAATTTGACCTGTAAAATTGAAAATCAGTCAATAATTTGGTTCGTTTCAATGCTAAAAATCGCTCTCTTAAAAAACTGGTCAAACATAGGAAAATCAGTCAAAATCGAAACTGAATCAAATCGGTTTAATTTAAAATTATATTATTTTATAAAAAATTTGAATTTTTTAAAAATTATATTATTTTACTCAAATTTTAAAAAATAATTTTTATTATTTTATCATATTATATATTTTTTCTAATTTTTTAATATATTTTTAAAGTGTTATTTATATATTTTTTAAAAATAATCTATTAAATTGAACTAATCACAGCCAATTGGTTCGGTATGCTCAATACCTACTATTTTTCTTTTTGGGTCTAGATATGCTCAATGGTTCTGACTTACCAATAATATAATAAGGTATAATTCACCTATTTTTTTAAATATTTTTACACCTGATTAGTAATTTTTGATTTACTGATATATATATATATATATATATATATATATATATATATATATATATATATATATATATATATATATAATTTAATGATATTAAACTATTTTTCTTTATAATTATAAATATTTCAATTTCAATCGAAATTAAATTAATTAAATAAAAAAATAAACAATCAATAATTACATTTATATTCTTCTTTCTCAAATTGATAGATTTGTTTTTTTACACACAAATTAAAAAAAATATTAGGTAATTTAGTTAAAGTAGGTGTTTTTACTTAACTTTTCCTATTATACCATTTACATTAGTATTAAAATATTAGATAAAAATGAGTACTATTTTTATCAAATAATCTTGAAATTTGTTATTATCTAATATAAAACTGAAGGCAATTGATATTGCTAAAAAATGAAATTATCAAACTATAAACATCAAAATTTCAAATTTTATTTTAACTTTCAACAAATATATTAAATAGTTATTATTTACAAATGTTGATAACTATAAAATTAAATAAGAATAGTATAGGAAATCTAATAATTCAATATTTTTTTTAAAAAAAGTTAGCCTAAATATTGAAACAATAAGAAAAGAAAAATATGTCTATTAATTTGAAATAGAGGAAATATTTGTTAGATGAGAAACTCGAAATCTGACACCCAACTCTTTAAATGTACATATAAAGAACGTAAGCCCACTGTATGTAATGTGCTTTGGCTGTCGAAGCTTCAAATGGAGACTGACCTGAGACGAATAGTGATGGCATTTTGGTGACAACCAAGATTTTTACCTACCTGGTCCACTCAAGCCATGGACTCTCTTTCCTCTTCTTTTTTGGAGATCTAATGGTGGTGGGCTCGTCATTAAAAGTAGTTCTCTCTTTTCTTTAATTCTAACCATAAAAATGAAGTTTCTATTATTTTAACAAAGGAAAAAAAAGTGCTTTTAATGGTATATACTATATTTTAAAATCACATAGTATAATATTTTTAAAAATTGTCTGATATTTAATATTTGTTATATTTTAAAATATATTATATACTATTAAAAATAATTTATAAAACTGTTTTTAACATCTTTTAAGAAAAATCAAATAATTTTTTTATTTTTTATATTATTTAAGAGTCTGAAAAAAAATCAATCAAAGTTAATTTAATTGGCATTTCTAACAATTTTATTGACATGGCATGCATTTAAGTTTTAGGAGAATGGATGGATGATGGGACGTGAGTAATAAAAATATCCTCCAATCACTAATGGATTTGCCAGATGAGAAAAACACCACTGCTGTCTTTGTGGATTTAATTAATTTGTGAATGACATCACTTCAAGGTCGTGCAGTTTTTCTGATTATTGTGGAACTCGGACATAAAACATTACAACATAAAGTTTGAGACTGAGAAAAATTATTAATTAAGCAATGTATTAATTAATAATAAGCTTTTGATTTAATAGAATTAGAATCGGAAGATTTAAGTCTAAATTTTAGTTGAAATTAAATTAATAAAAGACATATATACATAATTTCAGATGATTTGTAAGTAAATTTACTCTGTCAAATGATAATAGTCAAGTTTAAACTAAACCTAAGAATAATAAGATTTTATAAATGTCAGTCATTTATGTTTAATTGAGGATTTGGATACTTTCATGTTTAGACTATATATATATATATATAATTGAATGATTGAGATTTTCTTTAAAAATATAATTTAAAATTTTGAAAAAGTAAATGATTGTTAATAAAAATAAATATTTATCCGTGATTTTTAAATTCATTTAGTTTATAATTTTCAAATATGATCAGTCATATTCCAACATAAAAATATTTCATCCTGTTCAATTGGACTGAAGTTGCAAAGTTAATATAATAATGGCTGGTAATTATAGAATTAAAGCTGAAATTTCAATTTTATACTATATTTTCAAGAGGAAAGCACATTCTACACCTTCTGTTTTTTTTTAAAAAAATTGACTATGATTTGCTAAAAAACAATTTTATATTTTGAGTTTTCTTTGTAATTATATATTTTTTTTATGTTTACTTTTTTACATAAGGAAGAATAAGAATAAAAGGAAGAACAAAAAACAACTAGAAGAAGACGAAAAATACATATTTCCTATCTCTTTCACTCATTTTTTCTCTAAAAATAAAGAAAAAAAGTAATAAGATAAAGACATTAAGAGCAACGATGATAATGATGACCACCACCATTGCGTCGACAATGAAAAAGAATAATACAAAGAAAAATTATCTTTCTCTTTTTTTTCTTTAAAAAATAGTAATAAAATGGAGATACATATGAATTTTTATTTTTATTTTTTAAGTTTTAATAGTTGTTATTGTTATTTAAAATAAAAAAATCATGAGTTTTTATACGTTTTAGATGAAAAACAGTTAATAAATGAATATTTTTAAGCTAAAAATCAGTCATGAGAAAAAAAGAAAACCATGTTTGTTAAAACTTAAAAATGATGTCCACATTCTAATTATTATTATTATTTTTTGTTTTATCGATAGTTTCATAAATCAAAAGTAAACCTAAAATAAAACAAAAATAAATATTTTTTTGCAAACTGTTTGTAAACATTTTATTGTGTAAAAAGAATTAAATGCAAACATCGTATTGATTTTCTCTCTCTTTTTGAATGGTTTTAAGCTCAAATATGTTCATTTTAACTATTTTTCATCCACAATGTAAATTAATTAAAGCTAAAATTTCAATTTCATATTATATTTTTAAGAGGAAAGTACATTTTGCACCTTCTTTTTTTTTTAAAAAAAAAATTGACCATAATTTGCTAAAAAAATAATTTTATATTTTGAGTTTTCTTTGTTAATATTTTTTGTTTTGTTGTTTACTTTCTTACATGAGCAAGAATAAGAAGAAAAGGAAGAACTAAAAATAAGAAGAAGAAGAAAAAAAATGCACTATTTTTTCACTCACTTTATCTGTAAAAAATAAAGAAAAAGACAAAATAATAAGATAAAGACATTAATAACGATGACCACCACCATTGTGTTAACAATGAAAAAGAATAATACAAAAAAAAAAATTTTTTTCTTTTTTTTTAAAATAGTAATACATGTTAGTTTTTGTTTTTGCTTTTTAAGTTTTAATAATTGTTATTATTATTTAGAATAAAAAATCATGAGTTTTTATGCATTTTAGATGAAAAACAGTTAACAAATGAATATTTTTTAGCTAAAAATCAGTCATGAAAAAATCATAATTTGTTAGAAATTAAAGATGATGTACACGTTCTAATTATTATTATTTTTTATTTTATCGATGGTTTCATAAATTAAAAGTAAACTCAAAATAAAATAAAAATAAATATTTTTCTACAAACTGTTTGTAAACATTTTATTATGTAAGAAAAATTAAATGAAAATATTATCTCGATTTTCTTTTTCTTTTATAAATAGTTTTAAGCTCAAATATTCTAAACAATAAAATAAAAATTAAAAAATCATATTAAATCTATTTTAGAGAGAAAAACATATATAATGGGGAATTTTTTTCTCTAAAATAAACCCGTGAATTAATAATGTGATTGATCAGCAGTTGAAAGATTGAGTTTGAATAGATAAAGATACGTGAATAAAGTTGGTCCTTTGTTTTTCAGATACATTATTTATGGCTTTAATGAATTTAGTTCATTAAAGTAAGAGAATTTTCATTCATTTTTTTTATCATATCAGTTATTTATGGATTTGTTGATTTGAGTTGCTTAAGGAAGACTGAAATGTATTTTTTAGATTATTTGTTGCAATTCTATTTTTTTTAGGAAAACAAATTGGTTGAGTAGATTTGTTTTTAGTTATTATTTTTAGGTCTTCTTGTACAAAATTCTATTTTCAATCTATATTACACAAATATAGATATAAATATGATAATATATAATAGATAACACATTAACTTTCTAAAAATTAACACAAAATATGTGTTTTTAATATTATATCAGAAAAATATCCATGAAAAATTTCATAAGTAGTGTGGAAAAAGGAAAGGGGTGCAATTGCACCTTTGATGTTGAATTATGATGACTCATTTGATATCCCACATCGGAGAAATAATAAAGGGAAGAAAATTCTTTTTTGTTATAAATAGAGTCATATCCCACATCGGAAATAGACTAAAAGGGCGGGAGATTGTTTTGTTATAAATAGAGCATTAATTCCTTTAGTTTAATCATCCCAAAATTGTATACTCATCTCTTAGGTAATTTTCAATATTTCTCCTTCTTTTGTAATATTTCACTTTGTTGTCTTTTTCTTAGTGAAATATAATTTTGGTAGTGTACGAGGACGTAGGCATAATTGGCTTAACCTCGTTAAATTCTGGTGTTCTTATTTTGTCTTTATTTTCAATAACTATTTTGTAGGGTATAGTTGTAGTGATATATTGTGTTGTTAAATTACTATTAGGGTGATTCTGTCTAAGGAGATTGAGTTTTAAGTGGGACCACTTGTGACCCCTCCAATCTTTCCTAGGAATCAATTATAGTGTGGTTTTACAGTACAATCTTTCACTCTCTATTCACCTATAAATTTATTAGGTGAATTTGATGGGTGAAATATTACCCTTATTCCATAACATAAAAGTGGTTCCATTAGCATAATTTCTGATCTAACTATGGCAAAGTTCTTATTAAGTCCTTTAAAGAATGTAATCACATAATCTGATTTCTGATATGCTTATGCAGTAGTGACAACTCCACAATTGCAGGCATGTGGGCAAGAATGGGATGGAAGTGGCCTCAGATTCAGTAACTCATCCTAAAGGATTTTTAGTTAAGTAATCTATTATAACAACTGTCTTTACTACAAAGCATAAATCTCTTGCTGTAAATCAAAGATTCTAAATGCATCTCCTTGTGAGAACCTGTCTTTAAGATCCTTTCACACATTGACAACACTATCTAGCCAAATCACACTCTAAGAATTGAAGAAGACAAAGAATGCATTAACCGCAAAAGCACCATAGTATTACAATAAAGCCATTTTCATTAATCTGAATCATGAGCGATAAATTGGAATCTGAGACTTGGGTTCATTTGTAAATGAGTGTAAAAAAAAAATTAGAGAAATAGGGTAAATAAAACATATTTATAAAAGTAGAGCTGATAAAAAATTATTTAGGGAATAGGGGTGGTCAATATCGTTCGTCCAACGATTTAACTCGCAGACGTAAGCATGATGACCATGTTAGTTTTTTGTTATGTCGGCTGTCAGTTAAACTGGCGGATGAGTGCTCATGCAGAAAACCATGGTCAATATTTTTTTATTTCAGTCTGCCACTAAAAGTGGTGGACAAATTTTTTATAAAAAATTTGAATTTTTTAGCCAATATTGTTATTTCGTGTCTTGTTTAATTGGTAGACGAGTAAATGCTTTATTATTTTGTCTACCAATTTAACTAGCGGACGGATGAATATTTTCCACTTAATTTATATTTTTTATTTTTCAATTGTTTCGTTTGCTATTATAAGTGGCGAGCAAACTTTTTTTCAAAAAAAGTTTAGTACATCAATGAAATATTATTGAAAGCAATCGTCAATAAATTTATGAATCCAATTTTATGTCCGCCACTATAAGTGTTGGACACATTTTTTTTGTTTGAAAATTAGTTCATGTATGAACAATTTTGTATGCATCAACGTAACGTCTATGCTTATAATTAATCTGTTAGTTAAATTGACAGACGAGCAAATATTTTATTATTCCGATCACTAGTTTAACTGGCAGATGAGTGAATATTTTTTATTTGCTAATTGTTTCATCCGCTACTATAAGTGGTGAGCAAACTTTTTTCAAAAAAAAAAAAATTTAGTACATCAAGGGAATATTATTGAAAGCAATAGTCAATAGAATTATGAAACCAATTTTATGTCCGCCACTATAAGTGTCAGACACAATTTTTGTTTGAAAATTAGTTCATGCATGAACAATTTTATATGCACAAACGTAATGTTCATGCATATAATTAGTCTGCTAGTTAAACTGATGAACAAGTGCACATGCTGACCAATGTTTCAAACCCATAGTCAACATTTTTTTTTAATTTCAGTTTGCAACTAAAAGTGGCAGATAAACTTTTTATAAAAAATTTGAATTTTTACTTTTTGTAAAATATAGTGCACTAATGGTGTGTTTACGTATTTTTAAATTTATTATGATTTTTAAAATAATTTGAGAGATCAACATTTATCCAATCGTAAATTTAATTTAGGAAAGACTAAATTTAATAAATAGCTAATTTATATCATAATTTAAAGTAAGTATAACAAAATACATATAAAAATAAAAATAAAACTATTTAGTGCCACAATTTAGATGTCCACTCATGTAGGACTGAAATGGCTCAGATAGACCTATCATATGTGTAGAGGAACCAGACAGTTAGTGAAATGTTTAGTTGGTCTCTTGATGACCCATATGTATAACTAAATGGATCAGATGACAATGCCACAGATAAAGGCCCTACACCCTCTGATGGGCCATATATAGCAGTGTATAGCTGAAATGACTGGCATAGTTAAAGGTCCAACACCCATTGATGACCCATATGTACTAGTGAAAGAAGGCTCAAATGAGTGTGGCATGGATGAAGGTTCAACATTCTCTGTTTGACTATATCTATATACACTGCCATAATGAAATGCCAATGGTGGCAGTATAGTTGTACATGTTTGCGAGGGTGAGATAGAAACTTTTGCACGCTTATCAACGAATTCATGCCTATGATGCCTACTTACGCACTGAGTAGTTATTGTAGCTACATCTCCCTATCCAAGGTAATGAATGGGGTCTGGCACTAGATCTGGTGGTGACATGTTAAAATGGTGTTGATCCTCATGCAAAACGAAAAACATACAATCAATAGCCTGATGGAGTGCATTAATATTCTGTTGTGTTGGTCTTCTATCACTACGTTGTGTAATCTTAATACCATCAGCCTACAAAAAATTTGAAATTAGAGAAATTAGATAAAAAAAGTAATTAGTATATTATTTAAAATGGAATTAGATTAAACATTAACCACAACTCCAATTGAAGCACCTCGAGGGCGTGATCCAACGTCTGGTGACATGACGATACCATTCCATATATTGTGAGTGAAAATGGAGTGGTGCAATCAAAAGGGTGCCAGTTACAACATGATTATGCCAATCATTCCATAATATTATCCATCGTGCATTATGTGTCACCCAGTTCCTTACAGTAAGATATAACTCAATCGAGTGTAAGTAAATGAGGATGAGGAATAGGTTGTTGCAACCCAAACTTGCACAACACTTAATAAGGACGGTGCCATTTAACAATATAAAAACAAATTAGTGGTATAATTTCTCTCCAAATTGCACTCTCATGTAAATAGTAATTTGTAAGTTTCTGCATAATATCGATAATGTACGACTCTCATATCATTTGTACATATGTATGTAAATTATTATAAATCAAACAATGCAATAATGATATTTTATGCATTTTGAGATTAATTTAGGTATACCTCCTCAAAGCGTTGATTATTAAGGGCAACCAAATGTCTTTTAGTACATGTGTTGCAACATTGATCACAACACGTGTTGTACTCCACCTATACAAAATAAAGTATGTTAAAACAATATCATTAGCATATTAAAATTCAATAATTTATATCACTAATTGTTGTCCAAATGGTGCATCATCAGCTTGTGTCAAACCACGATGCAAGGTAGGAGAAATACATGGTAATCGATCTCACACCCATTTTTGCAATAAGAATAGTGGTTCAATAAGTTAGTTGACCTGTGAATCGATCGCATGACAAAGTTCCTTATATAACCATGCTAAACATGCACCACCCCAACTGCATTGCCTTGTATGATGAAGGTCTTGTAAAAGTGGAAGAAACATGCAATTGACACGACCTATTGATTTATTTGAAAAAACAACACCACCAATAAGGCGTATAATAAGTGCTCGTACATGACACTATAACGTTGTCTCATCTGCATCCTCAAGTATGTCAAAAAATTTTCAGTAAGCCAGCTCAATTTCAACATAAGGGCCTTGATGCAGAAGTAGGTGGGTGAATGCCTAAAAGAGTCTGATAAACAACACTCCAATCTCTGCCCACAATGCCTAATACAGCCTCACCATCAATAGGTAAACCAGTGATGATTACAACATCTTGTAAGGTGATGGTGCATTCACTTTCTGGCAAGTGAAAAGTATGAGTCTCTGGTCACCACCTTTCTACTAATGCAGAAAGAAGATGTTAATCCAACTAAAAGAATCCAAGTCATGTACCATAAAATCCTGTCATTCGAATATATGGCTCTAGTCAATTTTCTAAATCTAAATTATGTAAAACAGTGCTCGACCTACGACATTTAAGCATAAGTTCTTGAATCTGCATTGTAACCATATCAATTATTATAAGAACTAATAATATGTCAATAACAATATTTATTTTTATAAAACAAATGGAGTTATATTACTACATGTATATTAATTGAGTACTTGGTTGAATCAAATAGCTTGTGATCAATGTTTATTTTGTGGCATTAATAAAGAAGTATCAATAGGTCCAGGTTGCATAAAATCTCGACCCTAATAATTATCATTCATCTGTAAAGGCACCTATAAGATAAATTAGCATATGAATAATCACATCATGCATGTTAAAAAGTAATTTGTCATTCAAAAATTAAAATTATTATATGAATAGTAACAACATGCATGAATAGTCACTTTTATTCTACAAAGTATTAAACAATAAAGTCTATAATCACATCATACATGTCCAGTCACTTTTATTCAAAAAAATATTACATAAATAGTTATTTATACATGAGTGTATTATATTAAAAAAGATATTTTATTCCATTGGAATTTATATAAAAAATTATGAGATTGGATAATTTAAACATAAATAATAATCATAGATCATTTTGTTGAAATCATTAATTTAATATAAAAACTTATACTCCATGTTTTTTATTGGTACATGTTTCTTTATTATGTCCAACATTATCACATCTACGACAACAAGTCTTTTGTGCATGCTCTCTACAATCCATTTCATTTTGTATGTGTGAAGATTTTAGACATAACTTAGGCTGCACTAATTTAAGATTTGGGACTAAATTTTGAGGAACGACAATTAGCCAATATTCTTGATCACCAAGGGGAATGAAATCATGTTCATAGAATTTCAATGTCATCTCTAACATATAACATTGTGTTATGTATGAATGGTAATTGAGGCTAATATGTTTGCAACTAATTATGACATGGGAGCATGAAATTCTTGCTTCTTTAAACTTCCCCCAAGTGCATGATGTATCAGTTAGATCAACAACTTGTTTCTTTTGCCCTTTCCCTTTGATGTGATTATATCCTATTATTGTTTCAAATAGCCTTCGACCTCAGTTAAATTTATGATATGGTGATGATCTACCTTGAATTCTTGAGCCCTTAATATATCTCTAATTTGAAAATAATATGTGTGGTCATGTGTTATATCTCTTCTAATTATAGCTCGATTGTCATAAAAAAAATTTAACCAATCTATAAAAAGTGTATTGCACTAAAACATAGATCGACATGCCACAAATCCTTTTAAACAACTATTGAAAGAGTCTGCAATATTCATTATCATTGAACCATATCATCTATCATCATCATATGCACATGTCAACTTCTCTACTGACAGTCTTTTTGCCTAATTATAACTTTCTAGATGAATTTTTTTCATTAATGTCATTGTTTTTCTGAACTTTCTTTTTTTATTTTGGGAACCTGCATATTAATATGTAATTATGTCAATAATTATAATTATATGTTATTTACTAAAAGATAACTAAAGTATGTATATTTTTTTTATAAGTTCTTTGGAGTTCACCTACTTTAAATAGATCATCTTTAAGTTTGGAATACTTGAACTTGTTATTGTAGTTGCTAACAACATGTCGCAAGCAATATCGATGATGTGCCCTTAGAGATTGCTACATTTAGCCTTTTGTTATTTCTATAATACCCAGATGGGGTTCAGAGATGACACACAAATCTTTTCTTGATGTCACAAATCTTTGCATTAGAGACATGAACCATTTCCAATTTGCTATATTTTCCTAATTAAATATAGCAAATGTAAGAGGGAAAATCTTGTTGCATTTATCTAATGCAGAAGCAATCGACATTGTGTCTTTGTATATGTCATATAAAAATGTTCCATCAATGTGAATAACGACCGACAATATTTAAAGCCATGAACACAAGGGTTGAAGGCCCAAAATAACCTTTGAAATCGCACATGATGTGGGTCAACTCTACGCCCTTTATCAATAATGTGGTCATCATATTCAAGCACATATTTAGATTTAGGACTAAAAGTCTTAATTGTAGCCATCAACTTTGGCAAATGGGAGTAAGAGTCATCCTAATCCTTACACAATCTGGAAATAACTTTTCGTTTGGCTTTCCAAACTTTAATGTATGATGGCTCGTAATTATATTATTTCTTCATATCCACCCTCAATGTAGCAATTTTAGTTATTGTATCTGAAGCAATTAGATGCTTAATGCAATGACTTATGAAAATGGAATCCAATTGCCAGTGGTCTTCATCCATGATGTGGGATAAACAAGTATGTGGCCTATCATATATGGTAATTTCCTAAAATTCAAAGTTCTTTTTATGCGTTGGTTGTAGCCTTTAATTATAACATTCAAAATAATTAACATAAACTAGTGTCAATGTGTTTTATTTAGACTCCAAAGAATAATACTGATGATGTTGGACTAGGATGATTAATCCTAAGTCTAAAACCTCTTTTGATCTTGACAAAGTAGATTGATCATCAATAATATTTCAAATAAGTGTTGTTTTCGCAGAAATAAATCAATCTCCCAAGAAGAAATGAAAGGAGTTGATAAACTCCAAAGTGACATGTAAATCGCGACCGCAATCTAGGATTCGCGACCGCAACACATGTTAAGACATGCTGAAATTCAAGCAGGCGAAATCGTGGAGCCATTCTCGACCGCGACCAATGGAAAAGAATAAGTCATTCTATGACAGATGAATTCGCGGTGCATGTCACGCCTTAGTCGTGACCGCGAATTTCAAAGTAACTCAAGAGGGAAGCAAGTACACAACCACAGCTTGACAAGTGTCCCAGAAGACTGTTGAAAGTCAAAAATCGCAGAGGCATCTCGTTGGTAGAGACCACGAACCCTGTGGAAGAAAGTTAACCATGTTGACAGATTGATTCGCATCCTCTGTCGCGGCCTATGCAAGAAAACTCGCGACCGCGACTTCTGAAAGTAGGTAAAAGACAACGACTATATTTTTCTGGTGAACTAATAAGAAGCTGCCATATGGACTAACCGTTAGACACAAATGGGGTTTCCCTTAAAGAATTTGGATTTCGCGATCACGAACGTCAGTAGCGACCTCGATTTTATCCTAACAAGCATTTAATGCAAAATCTGTCAAACATGTCTCAAAGATTTGATGAGCTATGATCTGCAACGTCTCTTTGATGAAGTTTGGCTATAAATACTCCACCAAACAGCCATGAAGAGGGTTGCTAAGGAATTTATTATAAGTGATTAAAACTCTCAATCTTTACTACTCATTTTCTTTATCTTCTTTCTAAAATTGTAATTGTTAGGTGTGAGCATTAAACACTAAGTTTTGAGGTTTTGTGTTAGCCTGTAAAAACACTACTAGAAAGGTTTAAGTGTGAGCCTAGTGAAACACTTGAGTGAGATTTTGTATTAGCCTAGAAAACACATTGTTGTAAGATTATGTGTAAACCATCAAAACACAAGTTGTATAAGTTGGGTGTGAACTTGAAAAACACCATTAAGATAGTGAAATACCCAATTGATTGATTGGGAGTGGACGTAGGGTTAGTTATACGTGAACCACTATAAATTGATTGTGTCTCCTCTAATCTTTCTTCTCCTTTTTATCTTTGTTTTGAAATTTTTATCCACCAATTCAACCCCCCCTTCTTGGTGCCTAGGGACAACAAGTGATATCAGAGCAAGGTTTTCACAAATCAAACCTTCATTGGGTGAAACAAGATCATGGCACAAGAAGTAAACCATTCACAGCTAAGGCCTTATTTTGATGGAACAGACTATACTCACTGGAAGTATAGGATGGAGATCTACTTAAACACAGATGTGGTGGACCTTTGGGATGTGGTAATCAAGGAATGGAAGCCTCCTACAAAAGTTGTGGACGACAATGAAGAACTAATCCCAAGGGATGAATGGGTTGAAGCTCATCGAAAATCAAATGGCAGGAACAAGAGAGCAACGGCCATTCTCCTAAGCTCACTTTCGAAAGAAGAGATTGGGAGAGTGCGTCATTGTCAAACTGCACATGTCATATGGAAGACCTTGGAGAACTATCATGAAGGCACAACCTTAGTCAAGTCAAGCCGTTTGGAGATGTATGTCACCGAATGGGAACTCTTCATGATGAAGGACAACGAAAACATCACAGAAATGACAAATCGTCTCTTGTCCATTGTCACCAATATGAAGAAGTTTGGAAGAGCACTCATTAATTATGAGGTAAACACCAAAATTCTTAAAACTCTTCCTCTTGACAAATTTGGGGCTAGGGTGTGCAGTATTCAAGAATCCAAACCAGAGATTGGAAAGGTCCCAACAGATGTACTCATTGGCAAGCTCTTGACTCATGAGTTGGCCATACAAAGAGATGTGCAAATGAAAAAGCTAAGGGGTTAAGGTGAAAAACCAGAAAAAAGAACCATGGGTCTCAAAGCTTCAACAAGAGAGAAAGAAATAGACACATCCTCAAGTGAAGAGGACAGTGATAAAGAAGGAAAAGATCTAGCAATGCTCTCAAGGAGAACCAAAGAATTGATAAGAAGGAGAAAAGAGAAAAGAGTCTTTAAGAAATCAGCCCAAAGCCCAAAAGAAAGATCAAATGATCTCACATGCTATGAACGTGGCAAGCAAGGGCACTTGCAGCATGAATGTCCCAAGTTGAAAAAGAAGAAAATGTGGAACAAAGAAAAGAAGAAAAGCTTCTCCGCCACTTGGGATGATGACTCAAGTGAAGAAGAGGAAGAAGGAGAGGTGGCAAACATATGCTTCATGGCACTAGGGGACTCTTCACAAGAGGTAAGTACATCCTCCCAATCTAATTCAGATTATGAAGTAGATGATATAGATAAAGAGCTATTAGAAGCTCTAACTATGAAGTGTGACAAGTATAAGTCACAAGTTAAGGCCTATAGGAAGAAATACTTTAAATTAGAAGATGAGTACAAGTCTCTAAATGAACTTATGAATGAATTAAGGGCTTCTAATGAAGAACTTAAGAAATCTGTTGAAAATTTATCTACATTTTCTTCTTCCTTAGCCTCACTTAGAAAGGAGAATGACTCACTCAAAGGGGAAGTTATTGAGTTTAGAAGCTCAATCTCCAAATTTCATAGAGGAAAAGAGGTCTTAGACACTCTTATTGTGTCACAAAGACCACCTTTAATTAGGGATGGTCTAGGCTTTAATGGAGCTTCGTCATCTTCCACAACTACATTTGTTAGAGCCTCACAATCTCAAACCTCAAGCATTAGAGCAATTGGGAAGAAAAGTGCTCCTAGCACTAAGCCTCCTAAGCCTAAGGGCAAAGGAAAGGCTCCCCATGGCTCTAGAGCTAAGACTCAAAGAGCTAATCATGCTTATATATATAACAAAAGGTATAATCATCCTCATAAAAAATCTTCTTCCCCTACTCACATGATCATGGTATGAGGAAGATTCATACCCATACTAAATTCATATATAGGAGAAAGATAAACAAGTCTAATCTCTAATGCCACTATTGTATGAAATATGGGCATATAAATATACATTGTTTTATTAGGAAGGCTCACCTCAAGTTAGAGGATCCTTCAATCACTAACCCCCTAGGACCCAAGTATGTTTGGGTACTAAAGAAAAAGTGATTGACTCTTATTTTGTAGGGAAATGTGACTACCACCAAAGCAAGTAATTGGCATGTGGATAGTGGTTGCTCAAAGCATATGACCAGAAATAGAAGACTATTCACATCACTCAAAGAGAAAGAAGGTGGAGATGTCACATTTGGTAATAATGCCAAAGGTAAGGTAATTGGCATTGGCATAATAGGTAAGGATGGTTGTTCATTAATTGATAATGTTTTACTTGTTAGTGGCTTACAACACAACTTGTTAAGTGTAAGTCAATTGTGTGACAAAGGTAACAAAGTCAGCTTTGACCCTAGGGAATGCCGAG
>CATIWR010034456.1:0-14448 GCA_949677035.1 Omphalea diandra
AATAAAAAAGATTCTCTCTCATAATTGATTATAACTTTTCAGTGTGAGTTCCTGGTCATAAGAATTAGATGAAGAAAATGAGTTAAAAAGAATAAAAATAATATAGAAGAAAATAAAATGGGTGATTTGGGAGAGCACTTATTACTATTAATCTCAAGAAAATTTGCAAGTGAGTCATTTTCCTTTTAATTTTTTATGTTTTGTCTCATTTTTTCAATAAAATTTTAGATAGATATAAGTAAATATATAATTTCACGGAAAATGTATATGATAAAAATAACTAATATACATACATAGCATACTCATGATAAAAATAACTAATATACATACATAGCATACTCATTTATTTTTATACATTAGAATTAATTTATTTCTCTTGCTTAAATATAGTCAAATAAATTAGTAAAAAAATTATAGTTATAACTTGGATAGAGTATAGGTGATTTTGAAAATCCCTAGAATTTTTTTTATAAATATTATAAGTTAATTAAAATTTTAAATTGTGAATTTTGCTTGAAAATGAAATCTATGTTTGAATATTATCTCAATTATTTAAAAAATAATTAAAATAACTTAACTTAAAAACTCACTTTTAAAAAACATCACACTAATATGTACACACACAGATCTATATATATATATATATATTCATGTAAGTGGTCATTTTTTTTTAAAAAAAAATTTAAGCTGAAAAAATAATGTGTATAAAGTACTTCAATGAAGATGAGAGAGAAAAATAACTCAAAGAAATTTGGCATTAACATAAAAGATTGATTTCAAATGGAGTAAAACAAAAATTTTTCAGAAAAATAATATTTTTAAATAAAAAAGAAATATTATTTTATAAAGAGTGGAGCCCAAAATATAGTTCTCAATTAATTTATTGTGATTGGTAAGATGAAATTATATTTTTAATATACTGAAAACTTCCAGCCCCAATGAATGATAGTGGATTATGAATTTTGAAATAATTAAATTTAAGACATTCTATTATCAAAATTATTTTTTATGAAAAATAAAACTTTTGATAAGTAATGTTGGAATGTGGTATAATATTGGGCTAATTATTTGTTTAGCCATAAGCCCAAATAATAATCAAATAGCTAATTAATCCTAATCATTCACTTGATTATGTGATTGACACACCAAATTAAGTTATAAAAGATATAAATAAGTCATCTCTCTACCCATTAGAGTTTATATAAGACAGAAAATACAAAATCACGTTAAACCATTATAAAGTTATCGTAAACAAAAGTGTTAACTAAGGGAACCCAATTTATTTCTAAAATTTGCAACATGATAATCTCATCAAATTCATCAAACTTATCAGATATATGTTCACATAATATTTATAGTAAGAATTATATATTCAAAATCCTGTGAACTGTGAATCTAAAGTTAATTAAATTTTGCTCATGAAGATCTAACATGTGGTACCAAAACTTATATTTTGGAACATATAGTTTGCATTTATCATATTTTTGCATTATTATTTTATAGGTGTTTATCATTAAAATAAAATTTTATTTTATGCATGAATTTATATATATTGTTTGCCAGTCACCAAAGTGTCCAAACTATGATGATAACTCAATCACCAAAGTGTCCAAACTATGATGATAACATGCATAAATAAATAAAAGGATTGATTACCCATAATATTTAATGAAATGCCTATGGGTAAATAAAGTTAATGATAAATTAATGTTAGTTTTTCATAACCCTTTAATTCACCCAAAGTTGAATTTAATTATTGTATGAAAGACTAAATATAATGAGAGTAAATTAATATTTTGGTCAAATATATTTGTATATCCAAAGATGACATGTGTTTAATTTGAAATATTTATTTACTTGTGATTGATTATCATTGACATTTAAATTATGATAGTGTATTGTAGTATCTGCCCAGAGGGAAAATATGGTATACTTTAATGTTTAATTATTGTGAATCCATAAATAAACTTGTTTATAATATGAACATTTTATGAATATTTTTGCAGCTATTTCTCTTCATTTGCAAGCTTCTTCTGTTATTGTTTTCAATGGTTTGAATTTCTCTGAATGGAGTGAACAAGTCAATTTTTATTTAGGTGTTTTGGATATTCACTTGGCACTATTAGTGGATCAATCTCCTACTTTTACAGATACGAGTAGTGAGGAAGAGAAATCAAATTATAAGACATGAGAACAATCTAATAGATTGAGACTTATGTTTATGCGAATGACTACAGATAACAACATTAAGACAACTATTCTACAAACTGAAAGTGCAAGACCATACTTGAAATTTGTGGAAGAACGATTTCATTCTGTAGATAAATCACTTGTTAGTACCCTTATGACATAGCTCATGACCATGAAGTATACTATGTTGCAGAGTATGCAATACTACATTATTGAGATGACTAATATTGCAACAAAATTGAAGATATTAGGAATGATAGTTGATGACTCTTTTATGGTATAGTTCATTTTAAACTCACTACTGCCTAAGAACAAACCTTTTCAAATAAACTATAACACTATGAAGGAAAAGCAGGATGTTAATGAACTATCCAATAAGCTTACTCAAGAGGAAGCATTGAATAAGCAAGTGAGTCATGTTGTCAATCTGGTGCATCAAGAAGCTAATAAAGAATTGAAAGTAATAACCAACAAGTTTAAGAAAAAGAAATCATCTATTAATGTTGCACAGGTGGATCAATAAGAACAAAAGGCATGCAAATGCAAGCTTTGTAAGAAATTTGGACATTGGCAGAAAGATTGCTTGAAACATAAAGCTTGGTTTGAAAAGAAAACTATATATTTCATTTTTGTGTGTTTTGAATCAAACTTATCTAAAGTTCCTTACTGGTGCTATTAGTTATGTTTCCAACATAATACAAGAATTCATTACAATTTGAACCATAAACCCAAGTAAGAATTTTCTCTTTATGGGGAATTGTATGAAGGCTCTAATTGAAAGTATAAGGACTTATCATTTGACTCTTACTTTTGGTTATTGACTAGATCTTTTGGAGACTCTCCATGTACCTTCAATTTCTAGTAACCTAGTTTCTATTCCAAAACTTGATGTATTGGGTATAAAGGAGTTTTGGACATGATTGTTTCAATTTATTTAAGGACACTTTATGTTTGGTTCTACTATTCTTATTTATGGTTTAAATAAATTGAACCTTGATGATAAATTTGTTGAATCCTTGCTTTTTATCCATAATAATGTTGGAATAAAATGTAGTACAATGAATGAAAATTGTGCTTACTTGTGGCATAAATGTTTGGGTCATGTATCTAAAGAAAGGTTAGAAAAATTAGTGATGAATGAGATTCTTTTAAATCTAGATTTTACTGATCTAAGTGTGTGTGTGTGTGTGGATTGCATAAAGGGAAAGCAAACTAAACGTAATGGGGAGCCATAAGAAATAGTCATCTTCTTGAGATTAAACACACTGATATATATGGACCTTTTGATGCTCCATGTTTTGGAAGCGAAAAGTATTTCATCATATTTTTTTATGATTTTTATGATATGGTTATGTCTATTTGCTTAAAGAAAAATCTCAAGCATTAGATGCTCTTGAGGTATACATAACTGATGTTGAAAGACAATTAGACAAAAGGTGAAAATCATAAAGTTTGATGGAGGTGATGACTACTATAGGAAATATGATGAGTCAGGACAATGTCCATGTCCATTTATAAAATTCCTTGAAAAATGTGGCATATGTGCATAGCATACTATGCTAGACACACCTTAACAAAACGGTGTGGCATAAAGGCAAAATAGGACATTAATAGATATGGTTAGGAGTATGCCCTTAAAATTGCTATGTATATGTTGAACATGGTCCCTAGTTAGGCAATTCCAAAAACTCTTTTTAAATTATTGACTAGAAAGAGACCTAACTTAAGACATTTGCATGTTTAAGGTTTCAGAATCTATAACCCACATGAAAAGAAAATAGAATTTTGAACGATTAGTAGTTACTTTACTGGTTACCCAGAGAAATCTAAAGGATTTAGGTTTTATTATTGAAATTGTAGTTTTAGAATTGTGGAAACTGGAAATACTAGATTCATTGAGAATGGTAAAGTTAGTGAGAGTGATGAATGACAAAATATGGATATTATGGATGTAAGGTTAGATCTTCCATTAACCATAAAGGTTTCTTCATCCATAAATGTTCCAAACATTATTCTAGTAACTAATGAAAATCAAAATGATAATGAACAATGTTTGAATGAAGGAACAAACATTGCTCCAAAATATTGTTGTAATAATTAATGAAAATTTAGATAATGTTGAATAATATTTGAATGAAGAAACACACTTGCAGGGAAGTAACTCACAACTGATTGTTGCATATGAATCATAAGAAATAGTTTTGAGGAGATCTCAAAGAGAAAAAAAAAAAGGCAACCTTTTTGGATGATCATGTGGTTTATTTGCAAGAGTCAGATGTCGATATTGGAATCAATAAAGATCCAATTTCATTTTATCAAGCCATAAAATGTTTCAAGTCTGAAAAATGGATTGATGCCATGAAGAAAGAATTGAAATTTATCGAAGATAATAAAGTTTGGGGTCTCGTCGAATTGCTAGAGGGTTCTAAATGAGTTGGGTGTAAATGGGTTTTTAAAGCCACACGACTTAAATGACAATATTGAATGATATAAAGTCAGATAATGTTATACTCAGAATGGAGGCATCAAATATAAGGAAACTTTTTCACCTATCTCAAAGAAAGACTTATTAAGAATTATAATGGTATTAGTGGCTCAATATGATTTAGAATTTGCACCAAATGGATGTGAAAACAACCTTTCTTAATGGAGATGTTAAAGATGAAGTGTTTATGGACCAACTTGAAGGTTTCTCAACAAAAGGTCAAACGGTATGTAAACTTAAGAAGTCAATATATGGACTTAAATAAGCTTTCCGACAATGGTATCTTAAGTTCAATGATTCCATAACATCTTTCATTGTTCAAGAAAACATTATTGATCAATCTATATACTGAAAGATCAATGGGAGTAAGTTTATTTTCTTAGTCCTATATGTTAAGTTTATTTTCTTAGTCGTATATGTTGATGACATTTTACTTGCTACTAATGATTTGGGCATATTACATGAAATCAAACATTTTCTCTCTAATAATTTTAAAATGAAAGATATGAGAGAGGTGTCCTACGTGATAGGAATTGAAATTTTTCTTGATAGATCACAAGGATTTTAGGACTGTCTCAAAAAGCTTATATCAACAGAATTTAGAGAGATTTAATATGAACAAGTGTTCAACAGGAGTTGTTCCTATCCAAAAAGGGGACAAATTTAGTTTCATATAATGTGCAAAGAATGATGTGGAACAAAAAGAGATGGAGTAAATGTCTCGTGCTTCAATTGTGGGTAGTATAATGTATCTCCAAACTTGTATAAGATCAAACATAAGTTTTATGGTTGAAATGTTGGGTAGATATCAAAGTAATCCAAGTACTGACCATTGAAAAACTACAAAGAAAGTATTAAGGTAACTACAAGGAACAAAGAACTATATGCTCATGTATACAAGGTCTGATCATTTGGAAATGATTGGTACTCAAATTCGAATTTTGTTGGATGTCTTGATAGTAGGAAATCCATATTTGGTGATCTATTTCTTTTAGCAAATGGAACAATATCATGGAAGAGTGCTACGCAATCTATCATTGCTTCATCCACTACGGAAGTAAAGTTTGTGGCATATTTTGAATGCATAGTTCATGTTTTATGGTTACAGAATTTTATTTCAGGACTTGAGATTGTCGACACAATTACCAAGCCATTGAAAATTTATTGTGATAACTTTGCTGTAGAATTTTTCTCCAAGAATGATAAATATTTGAAGAGTGCCAAACATATGGAATTAAAATATTTTGCACCCATAGACTTAACTTGATGATTGGTGCATATTTCGACTTGAGTTTGGTCTTAAGTTCTAGTCTCCCCTCGCCCTCTATTATAACTCAAAAAAAAATATTTTTTTTTTGTTAAGGATGAAGTTTAGAAACAAAGAGTGTCTATTGAACATATTACTATTGCTCTCATGATTGTAGATCTCTTAACTAAGGGTTTACAACCAAAGATATTTAAGAAACATGTACATAGAATGAGTCTTAGTTGTAATCTCGAATGATAGTTATTTATGATGAATTAGTACTCTGAACTCAATTATGTATTTTTGATACTGCAGTAATGATTTTCTAATCTATAATGGTGTACATATTTATGTTTAATATTTTGACAAGAAAGTCTTTAAGACATAATGATGGACCATGATGAAATTTCTTTATATCATTATTTATGGACTTAGTATGGTGGGGAGCAAATGTTATAGTATATGGAAGGAAGTATGTTGCATAAATAATATACAACTGTCATAACTCGCATTTATTATTTCATCATATTAAGTCACTTATTTTGAACTTTAAGGATTAATTTTATGTGCACTTTAAGTTATGCTATTTAATATTATGATTAGGTCAAGTGGGAGAATATTAGAATGTGGTCTAATATTTGACTAATTATTAACTAATCCATAAGCTCAAATAATAATTAAATAGCTAATTAATTCTGACTATTTACTTGGTTTTGTGATAAACGTATCAAATTAAGTTATAAAAGATATAAATTAGTACCCTCTACCCATTAGGGTTTACACATAGACAGAAAACACAAAATTACGTTAAACCATTAGAAAGTTATCGTAATCAAAAGGGTTAAGGGAGAAAAACTAATTTGTTCCTAAGATTTGCAACATGATGATCTCATCAACTCATTAGGTATGTGTTTACATAATATTTATAGTAAGAATTATACGTTCAAGATTTTGTGAATTGTGAATTTAGGGTTAATCAAAGTTTTGCCCATTAATATCTAACAAGTAATTTAAGGATACTAGATTTTTATATTTAGTTGGATATAAAATTTTTCTAAGAATTCAAACTAATATGTTTGGTTTATACATTAAATAGTTCAAGATTAACTTAAATTTTTTAAGGCAAGATTAATTTAAATTACTATCATGTCTGTAATGCAATTTTATATTTATGTAATTAGTCTACTTGATGCAAGATATTTTTGATTAATTGTGGCTTCATACCATCAAACTTTCCTCAATATTATATTATAATAGATTATTCAAGGAAGAGGGGTGGTGAATCAGGTGGAGAGGTAGCTTATAAAAAGAATTTTATGGAATGAAATTTATTTCAGTGTTTAATTCAATAGAAAATATAAAATATTATTCAAAATTATAAATTTATCATGTGATCAATCCAATATTAAATATAAATACTATTCAATAGTTATAACATATTAATGATTGAAATATGTAATTTATGATAATAAAAATTCAAGAAAATTTAAAAATGATTTAGTAGCTCAATAAACTAATAAAAGGCTATAGCTTTTTTATAATTCAAGAACCATTTTTAATGAAAATGGAATGATGACTATTTGTAATTCTTGATTTTGATTAGAATTGTGTTAAACAAATATGTAAGTTTTAGTTCAGTAAATAAGATAACATATGAGATTATATATATTCATATATTACATTAGTAAAGAATATGTTTGTTTATATACATCTATATAATTTTTAATAATTATAAAAAATAATTTTTCATTTTTGAGATGAGAAAGTAACTTTTTGACCTCCTAAAGTTGAAAAAAATATTTTTTTTCCTATATATCAAAAAGTAAAATTGAAGTCCATAAGTTCATAATACAACTTTTTTAAAAATATAGTATGCTATGTAAATCAAACATTTACATTCACATTTCTAAGTTATCTTTTTTTTTTTTGAAAAATTAATAACCGAATATCCTTTTAAAGAAATTTTAACCTTCATTGTCACGGGTTAATTGGCCAATTCTTCATTTTTCAATCCATTTACCAGAACTCATTAATAAAAAAGTAAACAAATTTTTACTTTAAATTTTTCTTCCAATTTACACTTTCTAAAAAGTTCTGCAAAACAAACAATCATTGATTTTCATGAAAAAAAAATATATAGTTTAACGAATCTAAATACAAAAAAGAAAGGAAAGACATATAATAATTCTATTGCCATCCAAGTCCAAGGGACATCAACGTATATAATGAAAAATAAATAAAAGATTAAAAATAAAATAAATCTTAAAATAAAAACATTATGCTTTGTTGAAATAAAGTATTCTATCACATTGAAACTTAAGATCTTCTTTTAATCCAAATATTCAATTGAACTTTGTTTTTTTCCACTTTTTGAGATGTAAATTATTGACTAAATTTCTGCATTCAAATTGAACTGTTTTAATTTTGAAAAGATTAAAAAAAATTGTTTGTTAGAAAACTTTGTGGACAGTGACTGGTGAAAGACATTTTTTTAAAATTTTTTTATATTACATATAAATTATTCTCTCTGTTTTTTTTTTCCCATGTCACGGGGTTAGTAGTTGGTTATTACAGTCCAATCAATCCATAAAAGACAGAACTCCATTATTACAAGAATTTGAACATGAGATAGTAAAGTCTCTATATATCACCCTTCCCAACCGGTGCAGGGTTCATTTATGGGTCGAAGACAATTTGGAAGTGGCTACTGGTTAGGTATGAATTTGACATCTCTACCCTACTACAAGAAATGTGTATAAAACGTTGCGAGGAATATGATTCAACACGATAAAACGTTGCAAGGTTGAGTGTGTTTATAGACATAATCTAACTTGCAAAAAGTTCAACTCCACACCTTCTGGATGAAATTGTGCCATTTTCAAAGATTTAATTAAAGAACCATCTCTTTCCGATTTGGTGATGTTTTGGAAATTTGCAGATCTCAAAACAAAAATTACTTCATTTGACTTTAACATTAATGAAAATGATAGTTATTGTTGTTGCTCTTCCTTCATTTTTCAAGAATTAATCAATATGATGAGAATTGTATATATTGACAAGAACTTGGTAATTCATTGTTAATGTTGGATCTTTTGATTCTTCAATTGGTATGTAAATGTAGACAGAACATATGTTAAGACTTTTGAATTTTGTATTATTACATTATTAAATCTTTAAATTTTTATTTTTTATTATGTTAAAATTCGAGGGTACTAAAAATAAAATTGATGAGAAATTTATTAATAAAAGTCAAGATTATCATAAAGTCATTTTATATTAAAAGAAAATACTATTTGATTGATAAAATTTTAACAATTGAAAATGAAAAAAATTAATTTTATTTTTTTTATAGCTCTAGTGAACTTAATAATGAAAAAATAATATAGTTATTTTAGGTCTTGATTAAAAAAAAAAAAAAGAGTTGGAAAGATCGATATTTATGAATCATACACGGCCTCAAAGTGAACTTTCAAAGTCGTGTTTTTTGCCATCAACAGTGTAGCACTGAGCTTCCCGTGATTTTCGACCGTTATTGAATCTCATTTAATTAACCTTTTATAGTAATTCAAATTTTTGACACTTTTCAATGGATGAGTTAATAACGACTATAATCCTAGGATGCAATTTGCGCATCTTAATTTGCTTTAAGGGAGTGAGAATGAAGGAGCCCAAAGAAAAATGTCTAATTAACTCTAGTTTTTTTAAAAAAAAAAAAATAATGGAAGATCCAAAAGATTTAATTTTGGAGTTCAACCAATTAGTTAGTTGATAAAGAGTTGATTATTCTTTTTTATCAATCAAGATTCTAATTTTTAGGCCAGTAAGAAGAATGCTTGTGTTCATTTAGAGAGATTTTAGTTTTGATATGAATTAAAACCAATCATGGATCATTTCAGATTAGATTTGCCAATGCGCTTATTAGTGTCTTAGTTACTAAATTATATATAATAGAATCTCTTTATTGTAATAATGTTGAAATTAAACTAATTTTAATATTATTGAAATATAATAAAATTATTAAACTTAATTAGTCTTGGTAAAGTATAAACTATATTAATAATCAAATTAAAAGAGATGGCACATTTATTTAATAATCAATTAGTAGGGCTATTTGATAATATCATTCAACATTTAAAATTAAAATTTAAGCTTTTATTTTTTAAAATTTACTTGATAATCTTATTTATTTATTACTGAAAAAGTTCAATGTAGTTATAATTCTCTTAAAATAGTAAGTTAAATTTTTTTTAATATTATCAATTAACAACTTAATCAACCAATACTAAAATATTTTTATTAATATGAATTATATACCTTTAATAAATCAATAAACTCTTCCTTAAAAATAAAATTCATTTAATATTTTATTTAATAATTATAATTATTAAATAAATTAATTAAATTTAATTCTTAATTTTTAGTTTATATCAAATAATTATATAATTAAAAAATTTTAATATTTAAATTGTTAAGTACTTAAATTTTAATTTTTAAATTTTTAACACTTAATTTTAATTTTATCAAAAGATCACCTTAGTAAAGTATGATATAAACGTGACTTCATCATAAGTTTGACCTTGCTTAGTAAAGTATGAAGTCACTATGAGTCATGCAGAGCTTGGATACAATTTTTTTTTTTTTTTAGAAAAAAAGAGCTCCCATTTAATATAATTGAAAAAGTATTTAAATGAAACTTAATTACATTGACTCACATAAAAGAAAAAAAAATTCAAAACTAATTAATTAAGCTCAAACTTCTTTTCAACCTTTTTCGTTGACAAATGTTAATTAGAATGAAGGAATCAATGAAAACAAGTTCGAAGAAGTTTTCAGGGGAATAGATGCCTTATCCTGCTGCGCGGACACAATGTATTAATAATTGAATAAAAATAATTAATTAATTGATAAAATTAAAAATCAATTAATAATTTAAAAGATTAAAAATTAATTAATTAAAAATAAATTAAAATAAAAAATAAAATGGAAAAAGCTAAGAACATGATCAAACCAATGTAAACAAGAATTATATCTTTCATAAAAATAATTTTAAAATTTTAGAATTACATTATTCTACTCAAAGTTCAAAGGTTAGAAATATTTTTTATTATTTTATCATATTATATTATTTATTTTTAATTTTAACTATTTTTAAGTATTATGTATATTTTTTTAAAAATATATAATTGAATCAATTAAATTGATTAAACTGATTAAATAAAAAATCGACCAATCGATTCAATCTTCAAATTATTTCTTACTTTTTCATACGCTCTTTAGTAGCTCATAAATAAGTGATTTATAAGCTTTTAATCCATCGATCTATCTAAAAGCTAGATTCCTTCAAATTTTCTCGTTTACCAACTCAAACACGAATTTTGCCATTGAATTTATCATATGTATTGGAGTCTCACACATATAAGTGGTGCTTATCACCAATAACATGGTCATATCATATGCGATCAATTTGAATTATTTTCCTTATTTGTTTTACTCAAATTGTTTGTTAAGGCATTGATTTAGGGTGGCAAAAAACCCGAGATGAGAGTGATGAATTGTGGGCTAAGTATGAATAAGATGAATGCCTCTTAGATGTTACAATAGTGCATATATCATGTATTTCGGAATATTAAAATTATGGTCAGACGCCTTACACTATCTTTTCTAATTTTTCACAGTTAAACAAGCTTTCTTTTACATTTTGTTTTTTTATTTATTAATTTTTTCTCTTTATTACTATAAATAGAATAAATTAATAAAATATTCAACTAATTTAGTTCAAATTTTTATTATTATTTAATTTAATTTAATTTTAATTTTAAAAGCTTTATTTTTATATAAAATTCAATAAGTTAAAATTTTAAAATAAATAATTTATATTAAATTAATTTAAAATATATATAATTATAATTAAATAAAATCAAATTAAAATTTTATAAATTATACTTACGATGCAAATATCCAAGGCCAGCCCAAAGATCTGCTTCAACTTCATGGCCCAATCATAAGGGAAATGCTTAAAAAGTTTAAAGAAGTAATTGAGTTATTCATACAACAAAAACTAATTATTGGACTGACCCAAGAAGAACAAAAGAAGCAAGAAGCTCAATTGATTGGATATGACAACATAGACTCTTCAAATGAAACCTTTAACTTGATTCATTGGAATCCAACATATGGAAAGACCCATGACCCAAATATGAAGAAATTTTCTTATTAGGCTAAATTCCTTTCTTAAACTAATTAGAAACTTTGTAGTTACTTCTATAAGAAACTTTTTTTATAATTAGAAATATATATATAATGTATCCTTTAGTTATTTTCTATTTAGTTTAAGAGTATCCTTTTTCCTAAATAGATTAGACAAATTTCAAAAACTATTTAGGAAATAGTTCTTGGGGTTTCTAGAAGATTTGTAAATGCTATAAATGACCATTCTTATTTAGCCAAATTAAAAAAATTGAAAAATATTTCTTTTAGCAAAATTGCTTGTGAGAGTTAATTTTATTCTTGAGTTTTTTAAAGGACTTTGTAAAATTGTTAAGTGACTTTTTAATAATTTTATAAATTTGTTTAATCTAGGTCATAAATTACTTAGTTAATTTAAGATTGAGATGAACACATCTTGAATCTTTATAATACAGGTTGCTAGAAACAAGTTTTCTAGAGGTCTAATTGGGATTTGAGAGTTTATCTTGTTTTGATCTTTGAATTAAAGCTTGAGACTTGTGTTACATACGAATCAGAATATAGAAATCAACCTAGTTTGTATCATTTGGTATCAGAGCCAAGGCTAAATTCAAGATCAAAGGTATTTATCTTTATGTTCTTGCATTTTTCTTAGTTCATCAATTCACATTCTTCACCTTTCTTTTCCAATTTTGCCATATTTCAATTCTTGCATCCAAATTTGTTTCTTTTTTATTGTTTTTACCTTCATTAGTCTTGTTTCATCATCATATATCACATTGAAAGAAATCAGATTCAAATTCCATAAAAATCTCATTAAATTAAGGACAACTTGATTTTAGCTTGTTTCTTGCAAATTTCTTCTTCCTTTTTCCTTCCAAATTCATTAGTTTTGCTACCAATCATATTTTTGGTGTTTTTTGAAGTCTAGGGCCGAACCATAGCTCAGAATTCAAGAGAGGATAAAATTACCATAATACCCCTATTTGTTCTTTGCGTTTCTTACAATTTTAAGTTTGATTTTAGCTTCAAAAGTATAAAAAAAAAAAGAGCAAAAAAAAAAAAAGAAAAGAAAGAAAGAAAGCAAAAAAAAAAAAAAAAATTTAAGAGAAAAAAAAAAGCTAAGAATTGCAAAGGTGTTGTTTTAAAGCCGATTTTGAAATTTCAGTTCCAATTCGGCCTAGATATACTTCTTACCATATTATTGAGCTTAAAACACCAATTAGCGCTTTCAAACTTCCTTCTAAATTCTTAGATTGCTATTAGGTCTTTGGAAATTTATTTTGAAACCAATTGTGTTATTTTCAATTCTTTTATTTTTTAAGTGTTTTAAGAACTAGTTTTTACTTATTTGTGTTCTGTTTAAGATTCCCTTGACATAAAATAACTTAGTCCTTAAAGAACTTAAAGAAAAGAATCTTAAGAGGTAAAAGGCAAAAGTGGTTAGTTCATAAGAGGGTAAAAGCCAATTTGGAGTTAAACACGAGTGTGAGTGCCATCAATTGAGTGTAGACACGTGAGGGAGTGTTTGTGAGCATTGTCTTATGTTATTCAACTAGCCATGGCATAACCTCAAAGTGATCCGGAATGGAAGTTGCTTGTAAAAGCTATGCAAGATACTATATCCTTAATACAATAAGAGTTTAAAGAGGTGAAACAACAACTTGGGAGCATTCAAAATGCCTCCAATTCCAATAATACCCGCACCCATTTTAGACAACCAAGGTATGGTATATTCACTCGTGAGGGGGAGGATGGTGATTCCATGGAGGAATTGTCCCAAAGATCAAGCAGACAAGATAATAATCTTAGTGGCATCAAGATGAAAATTCCTATCTTCAATGGCAAGGGTGATCCTGAGGCATACCTATCATGGGAAAAAAAAAAAGGTAGATTTTGTTTTTGATTGTCATAACTATAGTGAAGAAAAGAAAATTAAACTTGTTGCTATTGAGTTTATAGATTATGCTTTTATTTGGTGGGACCAATTAAAATATACTAGAAAAAGATGTGGGGATGAACCTATTTGTACTTGGGAAGAAATGAAAAGAATTATAAGAAAAAGATTTATACCTAACCATTATTATAGGGATTTGCACAACAAATTGCAAAGGCTTGTACAGGG
Organism: Omphalea diandra; assembly: GCA_949677035.1. Classification (NCBI taxonomy): domain Eukaryota; kingdom Viridiplantae; phylum Streptophyta; class Magnoliopsida; order Malpighiales; family Euphorbiaceae; genus Omphalea; species Omphalea diandra. The sequence continues at coordinate 14,233 of CATIWR010034456.1, forward strand.
TGCTAAAAGTGTAGAAGAATACTACCAAGAGCTTGAGGTGACATCGATTAGGGATGGAATTCAAGAATCCATAGAGCAAACAATGGCAAGGTTTCTTGGTGGGCTTAACAAAGACATTGCTGATTAAGTAGAGATGTATCCTTACAATGACTTGGAGGATTTGTACCATTTGGCCCTCAAGATGGAAAAACAACAAAGGGGTAAGCCTTCTAGGCC